>MDKF010543225.1:0-50845 GCA_026770625.1 Nicotiana glauca
ATATATATATATATATATATATATATAAAATACACTTTTTGGTGCAAAGGTAAGAGATTAGTACTTTGAATAAATTTTGTTATTATGTGATTGGGAATTAAACCTATTTGATTACGAAGATAAAAGGTAACTTAACAAAATGAGTATAATGCAAATACGTCCTATATTTTTTAAAGTATTGACTTAAGCTATTTTGAAAATGACAAATAATCAAATGTCATATAATACTACAGAGATCCTAGATCCACAGCATGCATGATGATTAAGACTGCCAAAAAAATAGTATTGCTATACATTTGGTTAGTTATATTCTGTGATTGTTTTTGGTTTTATTTTGAAATTTGAAGTTCATCCAAATTTAATTGATTCAACGGTATTATTAATCTTCTTTAAAGCTTTAAGAGTATAGAAAAGAAAGAATCAATAGCATACTATAGAACTACTAAAAATCATGTTTTCTATTCTAAAACAAATGAGTAGAGATTGCTCAGATTGATCTCAAACAGACCAGTAAAGAATTAAGAAGTTGGGAAAATGACATGGTATATAGCTAAAACAATATATATAGCTTTTATATATATATATATATGTTTGCTGTAACAATATATATTTTTGCATATATGTATACATTTTTGTATGTTGTTAACTTGTCATATACAAAAAATATATAACTTTTATATATTTTTACGACTACCGAATATAAATAATTTTGAGTTTGCGGACTAAAAGTGATCTTTGCCGTAAAATGTTTTACCTTCTTCATAGCGCAAAATAGTTTCTGATGATTTTAACACAATACCAAGATTTACAGCACTACATTCTCTAGAATCCATCACATAACGAAATGAGTTTCCAAAATATCAATAGAAAATAAACACCAAAATGAAATCTAAAAAATGAGCAGATCATGTTATAATACTCCCCTATGTGCTCAATTAATGATAATACAAAAACTAAGAATGAAAAATGAAGGAAGAATATAAAACATTTTCCCCTATACTACAACTACGCCTAGTCCCAACTAGTTGGGCTCGAATATATGAATCTTCACTGACCATATTTTCAATTTAAACTCACCTTTGCGCAATACAAATCAAATTAATTCGTGTAATATGATGAATGTTGGCTGTCTACATCACAATTCTTAGAGTGCGGCCCTTCCTCGGATCCCGTGTGAACGCGGAATGCCTTGTGCACCGGGTTGCCCTTCAATATGATGAATATCTATAACTTTTGTGGTCAAACAAGTGATTTGGCACTTGATGTAGCATAACCATTTGAAGGAACAAAAGATATTGGTGCAATGTTCTTGATTCTATTCCTTCTAAGAGAATTTGGGTCTATTCCTGCCTTGTGAGCTGCAATTACACCTATGGCTTCCCAGTAGTTTGAGACCTTCACCTGTAAAATAAACTCCATTCTCATACTCCAAATTCTCATGTAGGACAGCATGATATAAAAAGAGATTTAGTATAAAGGAAAACGTGCAAGTCCTATTTCTTTTTATAACGGTAGTGTCAGGATCAGCTTGAAGGGGAGTCTTGGCGTAACTGGTAAAGTTGATGTCATGTGACAAGGAAGTCACGGGTTTGAGGCGTGGAAACAGTCTCTTGCAGAAATGCAGGGTAACGCTGCGTATAATAGACCCTTGTGGTCCGGCCCTGTCCCGATCCCGCGCATAGCGGGAGCTTAGTGCATCAGGTTTCCTTTTTAGTCAGTGTCAGGACCAGCTTGCACACCAGCAGATCCCAGTTCTATAAGAAAGGAATGGACTTTTATGTTGACTAGTCTCTTTTTTTCATGAGGGGGGCTTAGTATTCATATTCCCCTTTTAATTAGTATCTCCCCTAGTATCGTTAATCAACAACGTTATTGCAAATTATGCACAAATGATCGTTGATAAGTTTCATGCTACAAGCTAAAGCTTTCTACTAATATGACACAAGCATCTACACTTTTTTTCCAAAGTCACCAGTTTTATCAAATGAAAATGTATTTAGCTACGCGCATTGGCACTTCATGTTAAGTTGTGGCTTGCCAATATGACAACTAGATGAGAAAATAAACAAGGTATTGGAAGTAAGATTTCAACTTACAGCTTCGATACCCAGTGAGTCTGGTGTATCATTTAGAACAGTTTGATTCTCTTCAACGGCAATTATAAGAGGCTGCAAAACATGAGCAAATAGGAAAAATGGCATTATTATCATGAATGCTGAAGGTATCTGACAAATCGTTTCCTATCTAGCATTAGTAGTATTAGAGGAAGTTTAGGCAACCGATATGGTACCACTGTCACGATAAAAGGAAGAAGAGAAAAGTAGTGTAAGTTGGGGCACGGAATACTTAATAAACATGAAAAGGAATGAGGTGTTTTCTTTTTCCCTACTGTTAGAAGGGAAAGGGGAGTGGGATGATTCCGATTGAATCAACTAGTCAGCTGTCGCAAGGGAAAGGCCTATCTCCAAGCCTAGCAAACACTAGACTCATCCAGTTGATGTCAAAATATTAAGAGCCAATTACCTTGTGTCTTATGCCATTGGCAAAAGCAAGAAAACCATCTCCGCCACAAGCGTCGATCGGTACAATTACACTGTCAACATCACCCGCTACAATGCAGTCCTCTGAAAAGTTATTGCCCTTGACCAAATACTGCGGTGCAGTGCTAAGCCCAGCAAGGACACATGGTAAGAATGTAAATCCTATCTGTCAGAAAATTGACAGAAGAAAACAAAAATATCATGAGAATGACAAATGGGAAAGAGACTAGAGATTATAAATGCGCTATGTTGCAGTTTTATACGTCTTCATGGTTTTCTAAACAATGTCTATCTCCCTCTTACCCATTATAAAAGCGCAAGTAAAAACATTTCTACAGGAAATGTCAATGATTTATAAACATCCTAAACTAATGTTGCTAGCAAGTGCAGCTAACTAATAAAGGAAAACCAAATGAATATACTTTAATATTCTGAAACAGGTCTGACTTATCAGAATTTTTGTAGTAAACACTGAGAAGAAACTAAAATTTAGAATTTTGTCACGGCTTCTAGAATCGCAGGTTAGAATGCCTCTTCCTTCGCCTAAAATTGTCCATATGGACATGGACTCAACACAAAAATGACATGTATAGCTGTATTTCAAACAATATGAACGTAACAAAGCTAGCACGGGGGTAAAATTTTGTCAACAAAAAGTTTACGACAGAGTAAAGGAAATACAAATAGATATAAGGCTTTATCAAGTACAACAACAACAAACCCAGTATAATCCCATAAATGGGGTCTGGGGAGGGTAGTGTGTACGCAGACCTTACCCCTACCTTAATAAGGCTTTATCAAGTGTAAGCACAAAATAAGTAAACAAAAGGAATTGAGTAAGAAATTATTGCAATAAACCAGTGAAAGATGCACATAAAGCAAATTTCAAGAACTACAAAACCACGCATTAACTTAATAGGATAGCTAAACCAAAAGCTCAAAACTTAATAACATCCCATACATCAGATGATCTATTAAGGTGTCTTCAATAGTATCTAGGAAAAGTTCAGCAACAAATGTGTACGAACTATTTAGCTCCTTCTCTTGAAAATGACCATCTCTCGCAAGAGAAGACCTAAATGGCTAAGGATTATCATGCTTCCATTTTCAAATGATTATCATTTAAAATCCCACAAGCAGAAACTAAAAAAAAAAAAAAAAAAAAAAAAAAAAATAAAATAAAAATCTCATGCACTATACTTGTGTAGCAAAGCAAAAGCTGCAGAGAAGCTATGCCCTGGCCATTCTACATTAGTTCCAGTCATTTAATGAACAACAAACTTCTTCATGATTAAACAACGCACAGCCTTCAATTCATGATTATACATGGTGAAAGCGTAAATTTTGTTATAATCAAAGGACAATAGCTAACCTCTTCAGCAGCTGATTTTGGACATAGTGAAATGTTTAATTGAGGAGGCAATACTGCCGGAGCATGTGCGCAGGGAATGTGAAAATTTTTCACCACTAGATGACTTATAACAGCTTCTACACCTGCCAAAAGATCTATCCCCTACAGATTTAAAGGGATAGAATAGAACTGAAATCAGGAACTTAATTAGTGCATAATAGCGATGAATTCTCTCATCATAACAGTCAAATTAAAACAGTACAACTGTAGCAGAGTAATCAATGGAAGAAGGTAACTCAAGCTGATATTATACTGAACTTAAATATTACACCTTCTAATTAGATAATTTCAGACACATAAAAGGCCAGACGAAATCCCGATGGAATTCTGGAAGAGTGCGGGGCGGGCAGGTTTGGAGTGGCTCACTGAACACACCGGGGTGTTCGACTACGAAAGCGATACATCTGGTGAGGAGATTAGTGGAGCAGTACAGGAAAAGGAAGAAGGATTTGCATATGATGTTTATTGACCTTGAGACAGCATGATAAATTCCCGAGGGAGGTCCTGTGGAGGTGTTTGGAGGTTAGCGGGGTTCTGTTGGCGTATATTAGGGTGATTAAGGATTTGTATGATGATGCTAAGACTCGGGTGAGGACTGTGGGTGATGAGTCGGAGCATTTCCCTGTGGTTATGGGGTTGCACCAGGGATCGGCTCTTAGCCCATTTTTATTTGCCTTGGCGATGGATACTGTCGCGACACATCCAAGGGGAAGTGCCTTGGTGCATGCTATTTGCCGATGATATAGTGTTGATTGACGAGACGCGTAGCGGAGTTAACGCAAGGTTGGAGGTTTGGAGACAGACCTTGGAGTCTAAAGGTTTCAAACTGAGTAGAATCAAGACAGAATACTTGGAGTGCAAATTCAGCGACGGGACTCATGATGCAGACATAGAGGTTAAGCTTGATGCTCAAGTTATCCCTCAGAGAGCGAGTTTTAAGTATCTCGGGTCAATTATCCAGGGTAACAGAGAGATTGTCAAAGATGCCGCACATCGCATCGGAGCGGGATGAATGAAGTGGAGGCTCGCTTCCGATGTTTTGTGTGATAGGAATGCGCCGCCAAGACTTAAGGGTAAGTTTTATCGAGTGGTGGTTCGACCGACTACGCGACTGAGTGTTGGCCAGTCAAGAACTCCCACGTGCAGAAGATGAAAGTAGCAGAGAAGAGGATGTTGAGATGGATATGTGGGTGTACCACGAGAGATAGGATTAAGAATGACGCTATCCGGGACAGAGTGGGAGTAGCCTCTGTGGAGAATAAGATGTGGGAGTCGAGGCTGAGATGGTTCGGACATGTTAAGAGAAGAAGCATTGATGCTCCTGTCAAGAGGTGTGAGAGGTTGGGTATGGAGAGTTTGAGAAGAGGTCGAGGTAGGCCTAAGAAGTACTGGGGAGAGGTGATTAGTCAGGACATGGCTGCTTCAGCTCACTGAGGACATGACCCTTGATGGGAGGGTGTGGAGGTCGAGGATTAAGGTACAAGGTTAGTAGGTAGTTTATAGTTGTTCAGCGATAGTCTTAGTAGCATGCATGACCCTTCATATTCTTAGATTTTTATTACGTTAAGTGGTTTTGTTCGCCTCAGGTATATTGTATTCCCTGTTGCTATTATTTGGTACTACTTATCATTTATCTCTCCCTTTTTCTTTTCTTTTCCTTCTTTTTTCCATCCTTGCTTTCCTCTTCTTCTTCTTCTTGCCCTTCCTGAGCCGAGGGTCTATTGGAAACAGCCTCTCTACCTGCATTAGGTAGGGGTAAGGTCTGCATACAGACTACTCTCCCCAGACCTCACCTATTGGGATCAAACTGGGTTTGTTGTTGCTGTTGTAAAAGGGCAGCCCGGTGCACTAAGCTCCAGCTATGCGCGAAGTCCGGAAAAGAGGCGGACAACAAGGGTCTATTATACACAGCCTTATCCTGTATTTCTGCAGCAGGCTATTTCCACGGCTTGAACCCGTGACCTCCTCGTCACATGGCAGCAACTTTAACAGTTACGTCAAGGCTCCCCTTCAATTTCACACACATAAGTTATTGCAAAATTGTAGAGACTCAAACTTTCGGACATAGCACTTTAGGAGTTGCTGAAACATATTTATTCTGTAATGATCTCATGAATTGAGACCGTCTTGTATCTAGGACTTTCAGATAGATACTATCGGTGACTACATTTGCAATGAAGTAAGAAGATATTAATAGAAAAAATTAATACCACTCCTTGTCGATAATCATCCAAGTCTTCAGTATCATCGTCTGGAAAGCGAGCCACCACTGCAACTGCATTTACCTTAGACTTATTTTGCAAGGTCTCCACAGCTCTCAATAGTGAATCTGGGCGCTGTATCCTCCCCGTTGATTGGCCACTTGTTGGGTCAACCCATTTCTCCACCTTTACAGTTTACATACACCATGTGTTAGCTAGCAATACATTAGAAGTTAATAATAAATAGATGTAACAATGAAACTGTTGTCTAAACCAAAGAAAATCAGATTATTTATGATCTACTATGATATATGAAATAGTAACTAAATATAACCCCCATAACATCTACTTGAATTCAACTTAGAAACCAAAAAGCATACCAGTAGAGGTGTATCAGTTACAGTGTATCCCACTATTGGCAATCCAAGAGAAGCTCTTGTTGCATCAACTACTTGTAGATGACGAATAAGAAGCTCTTTCTCTATCCCAGCATCAAAAACTAGTCCCACCTGCTTTCACATTACAAGTTCACAATGTGATTGCAAGCTGAATGATGCAGCAACAGCTCGAATACAGCTCTGATTTCACAGGATATACAAGCAAAAATTTTGACAGCTTACCCTATTTTGATGAACTGGTTGCAGTCCCCAGAGGCCTTCGGCAAATCGATCCAGTGCATAGCCTTCAACATAGAGTGCATTCGGCATCGGCCAGTACAGCATTGCTGCATTAAGAACCTGTATGACTTACAATTTTACAGAGAGCTAAGAATAATGCATGTTAAACCAAAACATACGCGTGTTTCCTACTATAGATTGACAAACTATTTACTTCATCCGCGCAATTATTCCAGCATAGTTCTTGTCACTTTTCTTTCTTCTGATCCAATGTGTGAATGTTGATTCCTTATTCCGTTGACAATCTAAAGAAACATAGAATTTACTCTATCTTGGCCCTAAAGCATATGAAATATTTTTCAATTTTTCATTATTGTGGATCAAGTCCCATCAAATCGCTCAGTTGCTTGACTTGCCTCTCTATATTGAATTTTTTTTTCCACAGAAGTATTTTTTTGGCGACATACTAAGAATTTAAGTTCCAAGATAGAGACTCAGCTAGGAAGTGAAATTTTACAGAATGTAAATGTAACGTTGCAGAGGCTATCAAATTGCTCAAGAAAAAGTATAGCTCAATGTATTATGCGTCTAAAATGCTATACTATCCACGATATCCTTTGTAGCTACTTTAGGTTGAAGCACAATTGCTTAGGTATAGTGATACCTGCATCATTTTCTCTATAAAATGTGCTATTATATTAAGGACAAGCTACATTCGAAGATTAAAAAAATTTCTTAAAGGAAAAATTACACTCTACATTTCAATGATGAAAACCAGCAGCCAATGAGTTCTTCACTTGAAGTTTCCCCATTTTTGAATTCTTTTTTTTTTTTTTGATTTGCACCGGGTGTCCGAGTCTCTAAGAGCCCCGACTAATCCCGGGGGTGCACAGGCCCTCGGCAAGGAGTTTCCCGCAAGTGCACCACGGTTAATTCAGGTTTTCCCCATTTTTGAATTCTAAAAATATCTTTTTGATTGCCAATTCAATACATATACAATGTGTGAATTTAGATGGACCAGCAAGCTCCTTCATCAACTCCATTAATTCAATCTTTAGTTAATCCTACTACAACAAATTGTCACACTATAATTTTTAAAATATCAAGCATGAACATATTATTTGGTTTTGACATTGTGGACCCTTACTCTTCGGAGTTTCATCTCGGCACCAATTGTTGTTGAAACACACTATTTTAACACCCTTCTGACCCTGTGTGTCACTCAATGGTACTAATGTCAATATCCACATCAGATAAAATAAGCACATCATTTTTATTATTAGGGCAGCCCAGTGCACTAAGCTCCCGCTATACGCAGGGTTCGAGGAAGGACCGAACCACCAGGGTCTATTGTAGGCAGCCGCATTTCTGCAAGAGACTGTTTCCACGGCTCGAACCCGTGAACTCCTGGTCACATGGTAGCCACTATACTAGTTACGCTAAGGCAAACATTTTTATTATTATAAAGAAAAAATAAGCAAATAAACGAATGCTGCTATGTTAGTAAGATAAGAACATAAAAATAATCATACATTAGGATGAGAGATAAGGCAGTCAACAACAGAGGAAAGAGCTCGAGCTACAGGTAAAGCATCACCAGCATAGCCACCAATGGCTGCTCCTACACCTGTTGGCACTATCATAACACTTGTATACTCCCTCTTAAACTGCTCAAGAACCATAAAACCACACAAAACTAACAATGAAAATCAATTGGGTAATTGTTAAAATCGTTTTCTTGAAATTCAAATAAATAAAAATCAAGTCGTGGTGAATAAAAATTGCACCTTTTTATTTTGCGAGAAAGAGGCGGAACATGAGATTCTGAAATTGGATTTTGAATAATGAGATTTGGGGAGAAGACATTGATGTCTTACTGAAGGAGAATAAAGATTGAGGCTTAGAGTTGCCATTGATTCTCTGCTTGTCTAGTGTGGCATTCTTCTGAGTTGTGAGTAGAGAATGAAATTGGAAAGAAGAGGATAATGACATAATGAGGCTGGAAAAAAAGGTATTTGTCAATTTCACCCCTTAGATTGTAGAAAATGTCATTAATCATTGTATTGTAATACTCCATCGGATCCCTAATAAGTAACGTATTGGCCTCTTTAATTTGGTCCGAAATAATTACCCTCAAGAAGGAATTGGCTTTATTTTTCCAAAATTTACCCATATTTATATATTCCAATGTATAAAGTTATCAATATGCAAATTTTAATTAAGAGTAATTTAATTAAAATACCTATTTTTCGTTACAACAACAACAACATACGTGTTATCTCATACCGTGGGGTTTGGAGAGGGTAGTGTGTACGCAGACCTTACCCTACCTTGTGAGGATAGAGAAGATGTTTCTAATAGACCCTCGACTCAGGAAAGCATAAGTACTATATTAATGAAAATATAGACAAGAAGAGACAGTACCAAAAAGCCATATAAAAATAACAATATAGTAAGGTGATCAACAATGAAAGAAAACAACGGTTAATCATAAAAATCTACTACCAACAGAAATCGAGACTGTGTGCCAATATTACTGTTATGAACACCCTAAACTACCTAGTTTACTAACCTAATCCTCGACATCCATACATTTCTATCAAGGGACATGTCGTCGATCAGCTAAAGTTGCGCCATGTCTTGCCTAATCACCTTTCCCCACCTCTTCTTTGCCCTGCTTCTATATCTCCGTAGGCCCTCCAATGTCAACCTTTCATACCTCCTCACCGGAGTATCTGTGCTCATCCTCCTCACATGACCAAAGCACCTAAATCGTGCTTTTCGCATCTTGTTCTCAATGGGGGCGACACCCACCTTGTCGCGAATAACCTTATTTTTTTTATCAGTTAGTATTTTCTTAATGGATATGTCAAACGTAAAAAAAAAATTATTTATTATGAATAGTAGGGAGTAACTTATTTCCCACTCAAGAAATATGAAATACATAAGTAAAAGAATGATGCAATTTTGTACTATAAATAGCTAAAAGTATAAGTAGTAAAATGGGGTGAATTAGTTAAATGACATTGTGCAAGGACCAATAGAAATTTATGTCTAATTTGATTAAAAAATTTAGTTAGTGATCCTACGAGTCCCACTAACTTATAAAAAGGAAATATCTCAGCTTCAAATGGGCAGCTTATTGAAATTACGGAAAAGGCCTAAAAATGTCACTTAACGTTCAGAAATGGTTTATCTATGTCATCCGTTAAAAAATTGATATTTCCAAGCCTTTGACGTTAAAGAAATATCTCATCCATGTCATTATTAACTAACGATTCAATTTTTATTTGGTCCATCCATGCCACTGCCATTAGTCAATAATGGCATGAATGGGGCATTTCTTTAACATCAGTGGCATAAAATGAGTATTTTTTTTAACGAATGACATGGATAGACCATTTCTAAAAATTGAGTGGCATTTTTAGGTATTTTCCATTGAAATTAACAAAAACAGAAAGGTAAAAGACAAACTTGCATGTTCTTTCTTCTTCTTTTTTCTTTTTTGCAATTACAAAATTACTAGAGAAGAATATGAAAATGAAACAATGGATCCAACCTAGATTATCAATAGTGATTGTACTTCTGATTTTCTAAAGTCTAGTTGTCATTTATTGGTTATTACTAGGATTATTTTTTTGAAAAACAGGAGTTTATGGTAAAATCAAAGAGGAACAATGTGTTACTTAGAAATCATCCATATATTATTTATGATTGCCTAAGTGATCTATGGTTATCACTTATTAGTTATTACTAGGATTGTTTTCTTTTAAAGTGCGAGATTTTGGTAAAATCATAAATCGTCTATATATTACCTAAAAATCCTCATACATTATTTGTGATCACCTAAGTTATCTCTGGTTGATCACTTATTAGTTATTACTAGGATTATTTATAAGTTGGGAGAAATTCAAAAATAGCCAGATTTACAAGTGGTCATTCAAAAATAGCCACAGTTTTAAAAGTAATCGAAATTTAGCCACTTTCATGTAAAGATAAATCTGAACGAAAACATTGTTCAAAATTCAGAAAATACTCTAGCATAATATACTCGAGTTCCAACATAAATATAGTTGTTAGTTTGTATGAGTCCACCAAACAGTAGAACACTTGGTCCTCTGCGAGATTCTGCTGAGAATGTTAATGAACTGTAAGTAAATGAGACAAGGGATTTTTACGTGAAAAAATCCCACACAAGGGGACCAAAAACTACGATCTACACCTGTAGGCTTTCAACTTCACTAACTTGTAAAAACCTGTTACAAGCCACTTTGTAATGACTCCATTAGAAAGAATTCAACGCAACTAACTTGTGGTACTCTTACCACAAGCCACTTTGTGACTCCCTAATTACAAAGACCTTCACTAACTTGTGATGCTCTCACCACAAGCCACTTTGTCACTCTAGAGTTTCAAAGGCTTTTGCTTATGACTAAACCTAGTCACAATATAAACTCAAAGAGTTTACGGATTTTATAAGAAGATTCCTAATCAACGCTTCTAGCTAAGCAATTTAGGAGATACAATAGGTACATTAACAAAGTTACAACTCAACTAAGGACAACAAGATACTGAATTTAGGAAATGGTCCGTAGTATCGTTCAACTTTGTTCTTCAAGCTCGTGAGAATTGATTTCTCTGTTTTTTCAAAAGGCTTGAATGAGAAACTGAAAGATTCAAGTGATGTTTCAATATAAACTCATTGTTAGTACACCTTGATCATATCACTTGAAATGATGTGAGCACTTTAGTTGGTCAAGGAATGAGCGGGCGCTGGAAACAGTACAGTGCGACAAAAACAGTGCAGGCGGTCACTTCATTTCCAGCTGTGTCCAATTAACTTTGTACTGCTATGAGAAAACCATAAGGGCATCAGGTTCTTGTTTGGTTTCCTAACTCCTGAAACTGTAGCAGTTCACATTTAGTTGGAATCTGTTAATCGTGCAGTATAGTCCAAGTGGATCAAGTTTCTTATCTGGTCCTTGATATTAAGTTTGTTAGATCATCAAAACATAAGGCAAAGACATTGAAAACCTATCAATTTTTCCTTTTTTGATGATGACAAACTTAATAATGCTAAGGTGGATTTAGAATAAAGAGAACCGGATTAAGTAACAGGAGAACACAAGTTTCCCCTGACTTTATGCCCTTTCTTACACATGTTCCCCCTGACTTTATGTCATATTTATACTATTATTTTTTCCCCTTTGGTATCATCAAAAAGTCAAAAAACAGAAGAACAGCACAAAGAAGTATAGCCAAGCTAACTCACGCCACATGTGCACACAAACATGAAAGAGAATAGAAACATAGAATTTAAGCAATTAGATAATAGAAGAGGATAGATTTGATATTGATAAAAAAATTATTTTAAGCAAAGGAAACATTGGACTATTAAGACGGGAGCAACACTGTTTCATCCCAACCACATCTAAAAAAAACATCTACCAAACAGAAAAAAAACATTTCCAGAAATTGGTCACTAAAGAGGTACTTAAGGGGCACTAGGAGTAAAGGGCTTGAAAGCTGCAGCAAGTGTTTGGCGAACATGGTCTATTCGGTCATTGACTGACTTTTGCTCATTGAGCAGTTCTGCTTTGAGTTTCTCTACTTGCGCCCTGAGATCAACATTCTCCTTTGTCAAACGAGCTACTTCATCATTTGACGCCGGAACCCCTTGGGCTTGCTGACCTTCCAGGATAGCATTCCTGGCCTTCAACCGACAAATTTCCTCAGTTGCACTGTTCTGAGCATTAATAAGCTTTGAGACGGTTGATATACTTCCTACTCCCCCCCCCCCCCAATTCTTTTCTATGCACTCACATTCTTTCGAAGTGGTTTGTGAGAAAGTTTGCTTCTTAGTCCCCACCTTGCCTGGCCCTAGTGGCACTTCAAAGAATTTAAACACTCGCGTAAGCAAGAACCCGTAGGGAAGGACATGATTACCCTCTTTGAAGGTGCCAACCTTTTGCATGTGTTCAATCATAATAGCAGGCAGACTCACAGGAGTAAAGCTATCCAGTTGCTCCATCAAGAACAGGTCAGACTTAAAAGTCACTGGCCTCCTCTCAGCTCGAGGCAATAGAACTTTGTTTACCAATTCGAACAATAGTTGATAGACAGGGAGTAGCGCATTCTTATGGATCTGGTCCCCATTCTGGTTTGCGTTGTCTTTTACCACAACATTTTTGAAGTTAAACTGACATACATCCTTTACACTAGATACACCAACTATAGGAACTTTAAGAATCTCTCTAAGCAACTTTACATCGAACGATGTCCACTCAATTCAACAAAGCACAGATGTGGTATGTCTCAATGGGAAAGAGGCTAGAAAAGAATCTTTGTACCTCATCCTTATATACCTTAAGTGCATCTATTTGGAATAGATGCGCCCATCAGTGAAATTTGACCATTTCGAGAATTTATCGCATACCAGCCATCATAGAGATTGTTGGGTCAAAAGTACGACCCAACAGAACTTTTTGGTGCCTCAGGCGTTCTGAGCCAAGGCTGACTTCACTTCTCATCCTCATGACAGAACTAGGTTCCTAAACAATTTCAGACTTGCATTTGCCGGAATTCTCATCACTTAATTTCCCTTTTCCTTTGGGTTTTGCTAACACATCCTCATCATACATCGAGAACTCACTCACCACTTTCTGCAACTTGGAGCTAGAGGTTGACCCTTTCTCTATTGAAGCAGGCGGCTTCTTCTTCTGAGACCGCCTAACCAGTGAACCAGGTTCATCTAGGGTTCTTCTTCCACCTCTACCATAGGAATCCCTTTATCACTTATAGGCACATCATCTTTCACCAGCTTCTTCCTTTGCTTTTTACTACTTGTTATGCTCTTTTGAAGGGCAGAGTCGTAGGCCTCCTTAGCTTGCAACCTGGTAGTAGGTCTTTTGGTGGAGTACTCAAGAGTGGATACAACCCTCCACTTAACTATGAACGCATCATAAGCCACATTATCTAGGTCTTCCTTATCACTGGACCTCATCTCAGGTACCTGTATGTCCAAAGGCACAACATCGAATGCAGGAGCAGAACTGTCCTGGTCATGAGAACCCTAACATGGGTCCTCCGGAGAAGGATCAGGTTCCTCATGTGAGGGCCCAATAGCTTCTGCTAGTGCATCGCCTTCAACAGTTACAATGCCCTTTCGCCCCTTTTGCCCCCACACCTTGTACCTCATTTTTCTGAGAGATGATCTCATGCAGTACACCATCATCAGACACCACAAAGACGGTTACAACATTCTCTTCCTCAATTGGCACTACTGCCACCACTAAATTGGTAGCAACAATGGTGGAACCATATGTGACCTTAAGGTTTAGACCTTGTTCTCCACTTGGTCGTTGACTAGTAGGATTCTCAGAATATTGAGAGAACGAATCAACAATTTTAGGGGTTTTTGAAATATAGAGAGACGGAGAATCTGGGTGAGGTATGATTTTAGCGGGAAGGGTAAGAGTGGGTAAGGAAGGCTCAGTGGGGACAGAAGTCTTTATAGGTTTATCAGTAGCAGGTACGACTAAAGCGGGGAGGTCGGAGTTTGTATTAGACATTGAAAAATTGGTGTGAGAATGTTTTGGGAATTTTTAATTGAGGACTTATGGTTTGTAGAGAACAAAAGAAGGGTTTTTATGAGGAGAGGATAATTATGAAGAAAGAGGGATAGGCACCGGTTCTGAAACTGCTGTTGGACGTGGAGAAGTGCAACGTTTCATATGGAGATGGAACGATTTAAAGTGAAGAGACGTGACAATGGGATCTAAAAGGTTGGATGACATGGTATTTGTGTTTTGTACCTTTTTAAGACGTGTATTAAAGAATGCACAGAACAACTAACCTTTGGTACAAGAACCAGGTTCTTGACCTGTTACTTGAAAATATTATATCCTCGTTTTATCATATATGCACTGCATTTACAGCTTCTATACTCAACATGTGTATTTACTTGCAACGGTATTGAAGTGAGCTAGACAGGGCCAAAAAACACTTTTAGCCAATTGTTCTTGAAGATGATTTTCATAGCTAAATAATGAGGAATCAGGTTCTCAAGTGGGATTTTAAAGCCCCAACTTCACTTTATTTCTTTCAAAATGTTCCCTACTTAATGCCTTGGTAAAAATGTCTACAATTTGATCTTCTGTGGTATAGAACTTCATATATATCAATCTTTTCTCCACATTGTCCCTCAGAAAGTGATGCCTCACATCAATATGCTTGGTCCTTTTGTGTTGAACTGGATTATTGGCCATGTTGAGTGCACTTGTGTTATCACATAAAAGGGACACGCTCTCAGTGAGTACCCCAAAGTCCTTCATTTGCTGCTTGATCCACAAAAGTCGTGCACAACATGATGCTGCGGCTACATAATCTACTTTAGCTGTTGAAAGAGCAACTAAGTTTTGCTTCTTTGTGCCCCAAGAGATAAGACATGAACCTAGGAAGTGAGCCATTCCAGAATTGCTCTTCCTATCTACAAGATAACCTACATAGTCTGCATCAGCATATCTAATGAGGTTAAAACTGTCGCATGTGGGATAATAAAGGACCAGGTCCTATATTCCTTTAAGATATCTCATAATTCTTTTGGCTGCCTTCAAATGAGATTCCTTGGGATTTGATTAAAACCTTGCACATAGCCCCACACTGAAGACAATATCAGGTCTACTGGCAGTAAGATAGAGAAGAGAGCCAATAATGCCTCTATACATGGTTTGATTCATAGGAGACCCAGCTTCATCCATGTCCAGTCGAGTAGCTGTAGCAATGGGAGTGTCTATCACCTTTGATGCTTCCATGTCAAACCTCTTCAAGAGCTCCCTAATGTATTTTTGCTGACAAATGAATGTACCCTTTGGGAACTGTTTTACTTGAAGACCCAAGAAGAAGTTTATTTCCCCCATCATGCTCATTTCAAATTCACTTCCCATGAGTTTTGCAAATTCTTCACATAGAGAATCAGTTGTTTCCCCAAAAATGATATCATCGACATAGACCTAAACAATGAGCAGGTTCCTTCCTTATTTCTTTAAGAATAAAGTTTTGTCAATTTTCCATCTTTTAAAGACATTTTCCAAGAGAAATTTTGACAGTCTTTCATACCAAGATCAAGGTGCCTGCTTCAGCCCGTACAATGCTTTGTCCAGTTTAAAAACATATTCAGAGTGTTCATGACATTCAAACCCTGGAGGTTGCTTCACATAGACTTCTTCCTTAAGAAGTCTATTCAAAAATGCACTTTTGGCATCCATTTGGAACAAGGTGAATTCCATATGAGATGCAAAAGCAATTAGAATTCTAATAGCTTCCATGCGAGCGACCGGAGCAAATGTTTCATCATAGTTCATCCCTTCCTCCTGATTGTAGCCTTGAACTACTAGCCTGACCTTGTTCCTTGTGGTAATTACATGTTCATCAAGCTTGTTTCTGAATACCCACCTAGTTCCTTTAATGGTTCGATCTGAGGGTCTGGGTACCAGGTGCCAAATATTGTCCCTCTCAAACTGATGTACCTCGTCTTGTATGGTTGTAATCCGATCTGCATCTTTCAAGGCTTCCTTAATATTCTTGGGTTTTATATAGGAGAGAAAAGCTGAGAAGGCAAGTAAATTTCTGGCTCTTGATTTGGTTTGTACTCCGAAATCTCGAGGAGTAATGATGTTGTCCATTGGATGAGAGCTTTGCTGTCTCCAGTTAGACGTCTGAGGTTCATTTTGAGAGGATGTA
Organism: Nicotiana glauca; assembly: GCA_026770625.1. Lineage (NCBI taxonomy): Eukaryota > Viridiplantae > Streptophyta > Magnoliopsida > Solanales > Solanaceae > Nicotiana > Nicotiana glauca. Next base: position 16,511 of record MDKF010543225.1, read on the forward strand.
GGTACGTTTAGCTGGTTTTCCAGCGTTCTTCTCTTAGGTACTAGTGGAGTTCCCTGAACTGCATCAACCACTCTTTCTTCAGCTTCAGTGGTTGTAATTTAATACTTGGTTCATTAGAGATGAGGCAGTATTTTCTTCACTCAGCTCTTTTACTTGACTCATCATTTTCGTTTGTCGTGTTAATGATTTTACCAAGGACTAGTAAGGGTTCTACATCTTAATCTTCTTCAGCACTTTTCTTACAAGATGGATAAGACTCATCAAAAATAACATGAACACTTTCCTCAACACATTGAGTCCGCTTATTATATATGTTGTAAGCCTTACTTTTAGAAGAGTAGACAGAAATATTCCTTCATCACTCTTTGAATCGAATTTACCAAGCTGATCCTTTCCATTGTTGAGAAAATAACATTTGCACCCAAATGTTCTTAGGTGAGTCAGCTTGGGTTTTCTTCCATTCAACAATTCGTAGAGGGTTTTGTTCAGAGGTGATATGATCGTGCACTTGTTCACCAAGTAGCAGGTAGTGTTGACAGCTTCATCCCAAAAGTTCTTTGCAATTCCATTGTCGATTAGCATTGTTCTTTCCATCTCTTCTAGAGTTCTATTCCTCCTTTCTACTACTCCATTCTGCTGGGGAGTTCTGGGAGCTGAGAAGTTGTGAGTGATGCCATTTTCATTGCAGAACTCATCAAATTTGACATTGCCAAATTCTGTCCCACGATCTGATCTAATGCATGTGACTCTAGACTCCATCTTTACCTAGTTTTTCTTCACAAAAGCCACAAACACCTCAAAGGTTTCATCTTTAGTTCTGAGAAACAGAGACCGTGTGAATCTGGAGTAGTAATGCACTATCATAAAAATTTATCTTTTTCCTCCTCTGCTTTGCACTCTCATAGGGCCACATAGATCCATATGCAGAAGCTCTAGTGGCTTTGAGGTGCTTACATCTCTTTTAGACTTAAAAGAAGACTTTACATATTTTCCTCTAGCAAAATCATCACAGACCTTTTGCACCTTGAATTTTGACACGAGCAGACCATGGACCAGGTCCTTCTGGATTAGTTTGTTCAGAAGAGAAAAACTTGTGTGGCTTAGTCTTCTATGCCATAGTTCAACATCATCATCAACAACTTTCAGACAATTCAGATCACCACTTTGTAAGGACTCGAAATTAGCAACATATATGCTATTGTATCTTTTGGCCACAAGTACCACTTCACCCGTTACCATATCAGTAACTGTACATATCTTGGACAATAATTCCACCTTGTTTCCCTTATTGCAAATCTGAGAGATACTCAAGGGACTGTACTTATGGCCATTGACATAGTACATATTGTCAATAGAATGAGTGAGTGACTTCCCGACTTTTCCAACTCCAAGAATGTATCCCTTTTTTCCTATTGCCAAAGGATCATTCTCTCCTTGCAGGGCTTTTAGTGAAAAAAAGTCCATGGTGTTCCCAGTCATGTGCTTTGAACACCCACTATCCACGAACCATTGTTGACCGCTTCCTTTCAATATTCCCTGCACAAGAAGTTCAAGAGTTAGTTTTAGGAACCCAAGCAAGTTTGGGTCCCTTGTAGTAGGCAAGAGGGTGAATACGAGCTCTCTTAGTCCACGCAGGTAATGTGCAAATTTTGTGAGTGGAACCTGGTCCCTCTTTTGTAGTCATATTTTCAACACACACTTTATTTTTCTGAACATATTGAACCCTGGCCTAGGAATTTTCTTTGAAGTGCACATTGTTCCCACAGTGGGTACAGAGCTAATTATCAAAAATAGTGGCGTACTTGCTGTGAGGGTTGTAGGAATTTTTCTCCCTTTGGAACCCTATTTCCTGCCTGTTTCCACCATTATTAGTGTATATGGCAATGGTAGCTTCTGAGGACCAGGTCCACTTTAAGAACTTTTCAAGATCATTTTTTACTCTTTCCGGATCAGTTTGGAGGTTCTTGTTTTTCCCAATTTCAGCACATATCCTAGTTCTCACAGCTTTCAAATCATTTTCAAGCCTAATGTGTTCCACACTGGCTATCTCTTTTCCTTTTCCAGAATTTCCAGATTTTGACTTAGTCCCTAGTGTCTCTATTGTTTCCCTTAGGTTTGCAATTACTCCCAGGAAATCATTTCTTTCTTCTTTGAATTTTTCAATGGTTTCCTTATGGTCAATAACTACAGCCATTAAGTCATCTCTAGTTTGTTCAGCTTCTCCTAGTTCTACTGACAAGGAATCTCTGTCCTCCACAAGACTATGATAAGCATCAATCAATACACTAGATAAAGACATGAGTTTCTTAGGAGAGTAGGAATTTAGATTTCTCTTAACATCCCTGAAATTTACCTCCTTGTTGCCATCGTCTTCATCATCATCTGATTTGGCCATCAAAGCAAAGGTTGAGTCATATTCATTTTCCTCACCTTCAACTGCCATCATGGAACTATCACCAGTATCAGTTTCATCTTCAGACTCACCAGAGGAATCTCCCCTTGGTGCAAGAGCCTGTTTCATCACATTGTCAGCATATCTTTTTCTTTTAAAATCCTTGAAAGGAACCGGGTTCCTCTTAGCTGCTTTTTCAGAGTTGTTCTTGGAGAATTCTTGCTTTAAGAGAGGACAGTCTTTTATGAAGTGTCTAGGCTTTCCACACTTATGACAGAGATTATAGTTTTTTGGTTTGTTAGAGCTGCCCCCTTTTAGCATTTCTCCATTTCTTCTGAACATCTTCTGAAACCTTTTAGTTAAGTAAGCCATGTCAACATCTTCATCACTTGAGTCATTGCTATCAGCTTTGACTACCAGGTTCTTTTCTTTCTTTGGTTCTCTTCATTCACTGACTATCTTCCTTTTCATCTAGTATGTCTTCTAATTTCCAATAAGCTCTTATGTTGTCAGCTCATGCAAGTCATTTGATTCAGTAATAGCATTCACCTTGATTTCCCATGGGCTAGGCAGAATACTGAGGATTTTCTTCACTAGCTTGTTTCTAGGAATGGTTTCACCATGTGAGTGTAACTCATTTATGAAGGAAGTAAATCTTGTGTGCATATCTTGAATATATTCATCGTCCTTTATCCTGAAGAGTTCATACTCGGTAGTGAGTATATTGATATTAGACTATTTACTTGGGTAGTTCCATCGTGAGCTGTTTGCAAAGCTTCTCATATCTCCTTAGTAGTGTCGCAAGCGGAAATTCTATTATACTCTTCAGGTCCTATTCCACACACCAGAATCATCTTAGCACGAAAATTCTTCTCCACATCTTTCCTGTCTGCGTTAGTGTATTCTTTACTGGTTTTTGACATTGAAAATGGGAGTTCTTCTAGTACCTTTGTTGGAACATAAGGACCATCACATATGATATCCCATAACTCAGAATCTTCAGCCATGATAAAATCATGCATTCTTATTTTCTACCACCCATAGTAATGTCCGTTGAACCTGGGTGGTCGGTATGTAGATTGACCTTCTTCAAAATTTGGTAGAGCAGCCATAAGGATTCTTCCTAGGTGTTAGCCTGATAGGAGGAACCTGCTATGATACCAATTGTTAGTTTGTATGAGTCCACGAAACAGTAGAGTATCTGGTCCTCTACGAGATTCTAGTGAGAATGCTAATGAACTGTAAGTAAATAAGACAAGGGATTTTTACGTGGAAAAATCCCACACAAGGGGACCAAAAACCACGACCTACACCTGTAGGCTTTCAACTTCACGAACTTGTAAAAACCTATTACAAGCCACTTTGTAATTGATGGACTTATGGTCTTTTAATTTATATTTTGATGATCTAACAAGCTTTCTGTATGGAATCGGATAAAAGACCAATAATGATATTAAAAAGTCAAGGGGGACATATGGGGAAACATGTGTAAGTAAGGGCATAAAGTCAGGGGGAACCTGTGGTATCCTATTATTTAATCTGGTTCTCTAAACTCTAACTCCTCATTTTCAATGCTAACTTTGTCATTATCAAAAAAGGGGAAAATTGATAGATTTTCAATATCTTTGCCTTGTGTTTTGATGATCTAACAAACTTAATGTCAAGAACCAGATAGGGAACCTGACTCACTTGGATTACACTGCATCTAACCGATTCCAGACAAATGTGTACTTGCTACAACTACAAGAGGTAGGAACCCAGACAAGGACCTGATACTCTTGTGGGTTCTTCATGGCAGTACAAAGTCAATTGGACACAGCTGGAAATGAAGATTCTGTCGCACTGCACTGTTTCCAGTGCCCCCTCATTCTTTGATCAACTAAAGAACAATGATTTAAGTTACTTAACTCAAGACAATTTGGGCAGTGTGCACAAGTACCAGATCAGGAACCTGATCCCTTGGTGCTCCCCTAATAGAAGTACAAGTCAACTATACAGTTGGAACACAACTGCAGAAAGTTATTATCTGCAACTGTACAAAAAGGAACACAATAGGGACCTGGTCCTTTAGGGTTCTCTGACAGAAGTACAAGTCAACTATAAAGCTGTAACACAATTGCAAAAAGTGATTTTCCGCAACTGTAAAAAGAATAACACAGTAGGGACCTGGTCCCGGAGGGTTCTCTCACAGAAGTACAAGTCAACTATAGCTGGAAAGCAAATACGGAAAGTGATTGCCTGCAACGGTGCAGCAAACAATACAACAGTCACTTCCCATTGAGATTGGACATCACTAAGGATGTCTTGTGTAGAATAAACCGTATGCAAGGCATAAGATTCAAGTTCCAACACTTGCAAAATCAAAAAAAGGAAAATATTCTCTAAATTTTTCAAGAACCTCTCTCAAGAACAAAGTTGTTGCAACCTTAAGGACCTGATCCCATATTGATGATATTGTAAGTCCTTAGGGTTGTTGAGTCTTTGTTATGTGTTCTTCATTGTAACTCCTATCCGACTTTCTTAGAAGCGTTGTCTTAGGAATAAACCAAAATCCGTAAACTCCCTGAGTTTATGTTGTGGCTAGGATTAGTCATAAGCAAAAGCCTTTGTAATCGTAGTGTGACAAAGTGGCTTGTGGTGGAAACATCACAAGTTAGTCAAAGCCTTTGTAACCGTAGTGTGACAAAGTGGCTTGCTGTGGAAATACCACAAGTTAGTCAAATTTCATTGTAACTAGGATAGTTATAGAGTGGCTTGTGATGAGAGCATCACAAGTTAGTTGAAGTCTTTGCAATCAGGTTATTGTAAAGTGGCTTGTAATAGGGAGATTGCAAATTAGTGAAGTTAAAAGCCTACAGGTGTAGGTCATCATTTTTTGATCCCCTTGTATGGGATTTTTCCACATAAAAATTCTCAGCCTCATTTACACACAGCTTTACTAGCATTCATTGCAGAACCCAACTGATATAGGACCAAATAGCTATACAGTTTGGTTCATCAGTATTTCCAGAGGAAACACATAGAGAACCCGGTTCTCTATACAGTCTGGTGGACGCACAAAAATTAACAAGTGGTATCAGAGCAGGTTCTTCCTATCAGGCTAACCCTTAGAAAGGATCCTCATGGCTGCTCCACCAACTCTTGAAAGGAGAAAACCAAAGAAGGAAAAGTACTGAGTACTTAAAGCTGCTAACAATGATTCGAGTGAGGAAGACAGTTACATGGCTTACTTAACCAAAAGGTTTCAGAAGATGGTCAGAAGAAATGGAAAAGTGCTAGAAAGGGACATCTCTAACATATCAAAGAACAATGATCTTTGTTACAAGTGCAGAAAGGCTGGACACTTCATGAAAAATTGTCTTCTCTTGAAGCAAGAATTCTCCAAGAACTTTAAGAGAAAAAGATCAGTTGAATATGACTCTACCTTTGCGTTGAAGGAAAAACCAGATGATGATGAAGACGATGAAAACAAAGAAGTAAATTTTATGGATGTTCAGAGAAATCTAAAATCCTATTCTCCAAGAAAACTCATGTCTTTAGCTAATGTATTAATCAATGCCTTTCATAGTTTTATGGAGGATGGGGATTCTTTGACCTTAGAGTTAGCAGAATCTGAACAAACTAGAGTCGACTTAGTGGCTGTATTTACTGACCATAAAAAAAACCATTGTAATTTTCAGAAAAGAAAATAACGATCTTTTGGCAGAATTACAGACCTAAGGGAAACAATAGGGAAACCTTGGACTAAGTTAAAACCTAAAAATTTCAAAAAGGAAAGGAGATAGCCAATAAGGAACACATTAGGCTTGGAAATGAGTTGAAAGCTGCTAGAACTAGGATATGTGGTGAACTCAAGAAAAATAAGCAGCTTCAAGCTGAATTGAAGAGAGTAAAAAGTGACCTTGAGAAAGCTCTCAAGTGGACCTGGTCCTCAGATGCTGTCACTGCCATGTACTTCAACAATAGTGGAAATAGGTAGGGAATCGGGTTTCAAAAGAAGAAAACTCCTTACAACCCTCACAGCAAGTATGTCACGATTCCTGATAACTAGTTGTGTACCCACTGTGGGAACAATGGGCACTTCAAAGAAAATTGCCATGCCCGGGTTCAATCTATTCAGAAAAACAAAGTGTTTACTGACAAAGTGACTACTAATAAGGGACCAGGTATCACTCGCAAGAAACCAATATTGCATGCATGGACTAGAAAAGACCTTATTTATCCCTTCTATCATAACAAGGGACCCAAACTAGTTTGGGTTCCTAAATCTTAACTATAATTTAGATGGGCAGGGAACAATGAGAGGAAACAGACTGCAATGGATCATGGACAGTAGATGCTCAAAGCACATGACTGAAAATACCATGGATTTTCTCTTATTGAAAGCCCTGCAAAGAAGGGATGTACCCTTTGGAAAATGAAAAGAAGGGGTACATTCTAGGTATGGGGAAGAAAACAAGGTAAAAGTTTATTTCTATGCTGGTAATATGAGCTGCTTGAATGCAGTTGATAATAATTCGAAGACATGGCATAAAGGATGGGGGTTACAAGTGTCTCACTTCTAGATATATTGATGAAGAAGGACCTGGTTCATGGTCTATCAAATTCAAAGTTCAAAGAACACGGAGCATGCAATTCCTATGGGAATACTGAGCAGGAGTGAAAAGAGGTGCATGATCAGACCTCTCCTGAACAAAACCCCCTATGAGTTGCTCAATGGAAGAAAACTAAAGATAACTCATCTGAGAACCTTTGGACAAAAATGTTATGTTCTCAACAATGAGAAGGTCCATCTTGGGAAGTTTGATACAAAAAGCGATGAAGGAATCCTTCTGGGATACTCCCTCAAAGAAAAGCCCACAAATTTTACAACAAAATGGCACATTGTGTGGAATGAAGTGTTCATGTGATATTCAACGAGACATCCTCCTTTAAAAGGAGGAAATAGTGATGATTAAGATAATGAACCACTTTTAGTCCCTAGGAAATATCTAGAGTTTCAAATGGGAAGGCTGTTTTGATGAGTAAGATGAAGGAGACAGGTGAGAGACAATGCAACATCCTCTTCTACTTCTTAAGAGGAACCTGGTACTTCCATCATTAACCCTGAAGTAGAAGAAAGAGTTGGAGATGCAGTGCAAGGCACTCCCCAAGTAATAGAACAAGGAGTGCAAGGAAATCCCTTTAACTTACCCAGTTTCTCTACAAATCAAACTTCAGTCACACATTGGAAACACAAAATCTCCCATTCACTTGATAATATAATCACCCCCTTGATTCTGGAGTTCAGACAAGATCAAAATCTAGAAATTCCCTAGCCTTCTCAGCATTTCTATCCCAAATAGTACCCAAAAATATCAAGGAAATCTTGAAAGATGCAGACTGGATTACTGAAATGCAAGAGGAACTGCATCAACTTAAAAGAAACAAGGTATGGCAACTGGTACCTAGACCCTCAGACAGAACCATCATAGGGACCAGGTGGGTATGCATGGAAGCAGACTGGATAAACATGGAAATGCTACAAGGAACAAAGCAAGGCTTGTTATCCAAGGATTCAATCAGGAGGAAGGGATCGATTATAACGAGACTTTTGGCCCAGTAGCTCGCATGGAAGCTATTAGGATCAACATTGACTTTGCTTAACAAATGGAATTCCCCTTATTCCAAATGGATGTGAAGAGTGCCTTCCTGAATGGGTTTCTCAAGGAAGAAGTCTATATCAAGCTACATCCAAGTTTTTAACGTCATGTACATCCTAAACATGTATTCAAATTGGATAAGGCATTGTACGTATTGAAGCAGGCCACTAGAACCTGGTACGAGAGACTATCCAAGTTTCACTTGGAAAATGGCTTCACAAGAGGAAAGATTGACAATACATTGTCTTTGAAGAAACAGGGAAAGAACCTGCTCATTGATCAGATTTATGTGGATTACATCATATTTGGAGCTACAACTAACTCATTATGTGAAGAATTTGCTAGACTCATGGTAAGTTAGTTTGAAATGAGTATGATGGGGGGAACTGAATATCTTCCTGGGTCTTTAAGTGAAGCAGTCCATAATGGGAACATGTATCAGTCAACAAAAATGCATCAAAGAACTCTTGAAAAGGTGTAATATGGAAGCGTGGGAATCATTGGATCTCTACTCTACCTTACTGCCAGCAGGCCAGACATTGTATTTAGTATGAGATTATGTGCAAGGTTCCAATAAAATTCTAAGGAACCTCATCTGAAGGCTGCTAAAAGGATTCTGATATTTTAAGGGCACACAGAAACTAGTTCTATACTATCCTTTAACTGAAGCAAAATATGTTTCAGTTGCCTCGTGATGAGTAATCGCTGCCAACTCGATGCTACACTAAGGTAGGAGGAGCGGGTCGCAATAGCTTTTACCCGAATAGAGGCCCGAGATTGAATTTCCAGAGGGAGCTAGTAATGGAGTTGTATTTTTTGTCTAGTCTAGAGACGCGTTTGTACTCCTAATGTCGCTTAAAACATTTTTGGTTTTTGATTTTATAACTACTATTATAAACTATTGATTTAAGCTAGTTTATGCTACGAGAATATTGCTAAGTTGTATCCTAATGGGAAGTAGGGCACTAGGGTCGTGGCATCACCTAGGTGGCTAATTGACGGGTAGTTGTTACTAAAGATAGATTGACCTATCTGGGGCTTATGGTATAACCATTGCACAATTGTACCCACTCTCACACCTCTAGGTAGAGAGAGTGATTTTGCCCAATTGGCTCTCGAGAGACCAATTGGGTAGGCCAATTTAGACCAAGCAACTAGGGTTCAAGTAGGGTGATTACTCTCTCGAGATTTAACCCGTTAATTGGGACTATCATTTCTCATAAGTCCATCCCAATTCCTTGTTGGGTCAATTTTGGGGTCATAGACTCTCTTTCTCAAGAAGAGTTAAACCTACAAAGCTTTAATCAGTGTTTGCGACCACCAATTCTTATATAAAAACATAAAATCAACCAAAATAGCAAACACCCAATATCAATCTAACCCTGGATGGAAACACCCATCAATTACCCATACTAGGGTTGAGCCACAACCCTAGATAATGGATTTAGCTACACATAATTAAGGAAGCAAATGAAGAAATAGATGAAGAACTAAGCATATTAATTTATTACTAAGAAGAAACTACAGTAATCTATCGTTAATGAAGAGCAAAGTGCCAAAAATGGATACAATATCGAGTCTCACAAGGTCACCTGCGTTCAGAACATAAAACTTAACCTAAAAATGGCAAAATATTCTATTTATACTAGGTTGAAAAAACTGGACAAAAATACCCCTGCGGGGTTAGTGCTGGCCGCACAAAAGAAACTGCGATCGTACTGGCTCTTTTGATTTCTCTGTTTAGCTCTCTGATCTTGAGGAACGCAGACTGCGTGAAAGTTTATCGCAGTCGCGAAAGGGTCTGGCGCGGTTCGCACAAACAGGACCGCGTGGCTTCAACTCTGGGAAATCATCATCTCTCTGAATCTATGCTTTGCGGTCCACACCAAATGGTAGTGCGGCCGCGAAGTTTCACCGCGGACCGCGTAATTGGTACTGTGGCCACTTAGCCTGAAACCCAAATTAGCCATGTCTCTGAACCTTCTAGTGCGGTCGCAGTCACTTTTGCGTGGTCCGCACCAGGTCTTTTATCCTTCAGTTCACTTGGTCTTTGATACTTGAGCAGGTTTCACTCCTTTTGAGCCGATCTTTGACATTTCGTCACTTTGTTGATCAAACCTGCAATCAAGCATAACTTGTGAGCATTTTGGATCTATTTTATAGCAATTTATATCCAAAGCATAGGCAAGTAGGGGTATAAAAAACGTTAAAATCCTAACTTATCAACTCCCCCAAACTTAAACCTTTGCTTGTCCTCAAGCAAACAAAATAAGACTCACCCCTTAAAGGAAAATCCAAGTAATTTCAGCTATCCTAAAGCAACCTCAACAAGCATCAATTGGGACTAACAATTGACCTCAATACAAATGCATCATTAACACATTTAGACTTTGAAAACCCGTGGATCAAGTGTGACACATGAGCATCAAGAGTTGATTCATTACATCAAAGTACTTCTATTAATTACTTTGGTCATTGTGGAACCCAAACTCACACATCCCCAACTTTCCCTAAGCGAACCTTACCTTTTAAAGTATTGACACACAAATCGAGGTTGATGGAATTTCACTCATCTCTCTCGAGAAGAAGGTCACAAATCCGTCTCTAGGTACCATATGCTTGCCCCTTATGTAAGTATCCACTAATGTAGGCTTCCTTCAACTCAAGATTATATAGGGCTTTTGTGGAGTCATTGTGGGTAAGGGTAGGGCATGTTTTTATTCAGCCAGGTTCAATCTTCCCTTAAGTACTCCTTTTGATTCATTTTGGCACATTTCTATTAACTCTTTTGAGTATTTCACTTCTTTTCAAGGGGTTAGAGAGACAAATTGTCACTCTTTCTTATCCAATTCAAAACATTTCTCCTTTTTTTACTTTTCCACACCTTTTTCACTTTTGTTTTCCTTGAATCCCTTGACTTTCTTTTTGTCTTGTTCTTTTCTTTCTTTTTCATTGCCTTCCTTTTTTTTTACTTTTGTACCTTTTACCACTTTGTTTCCTTTCGTGTATCTCCCCCCAAACTTAGACATTTGCCATTACTCAAGGGAAGATTTGGGTGCCAAGAGAGGGTATCATTTAGAACGGGTATAGACTTGTAGCATTGGTTCTTGAAAGAAAAAGGTTTAAGGCTCAAAATGGTTATCTAGGGATTATCTCATTGGTAGGCTATGGAATTGTTCAACTTATCATTTAGACCAAGGAGAGCCTATAATCACTTCTCAAGTCAAATTTTACTTAGGATTTCGCCTCAACAAACATTCAAGGCAAGTTCTAGACCATTGGCTCGGGACTTGGACTCACAATTTGATTTCTCAGCACACACACTCAAGGATTGCTAAAGACATCGAGTCGATGGCCCACAACGACCTTAGTTATAATTCAAGCGCACAATGGTCCGAAAAGGCCACATGATGATTGTTTGGTCAACACAAGAATCTTAAGGACACGACTTTCACCATCCTAAACACAACATTTTGTCTTTGACCATGGGATAAAAGGCAAATGTGCTAGGCCCAAGTGAAGCTTTGCTTGAGGTTCTCTTAACTACGAACTATCAAAAACAAAAGAAAAATAAAAAACGGACTCAAACCCTTAAGAAGGTTGTCACGCCATCTATCATTGGGAAGAGCTACCTGGTTCGCACAATACTCCACCCTTGGAAAAAATCGTGGCATTAAGAAAACCAATGGCTTATTGAAAATGCCAAAAACAAAACAAAAGGCTACGAGCCTATCTACAAAGCTAAAAATAATTTTTTTTTGCGAAAAAGAGAAAATAGAATGAATATGTACAATGGGGAATTTAGAATATACAATGGGGGTGAATATATACAGAAATGTAACTTTATATACATACCAAAAGAGAGAATAAAAAGTAAAAAGTACGATAAAAGTAGCTAAATGTAAAGTTATATATAACCCAGAATAGAAAATCAAAGTAAAGCATAAACTATCAATCTATATATACAGTCATCCATGGATAATAAAAAAATGTAGGGTGCACCCCCACGAATAAAAGCTGGAATTGTCCCCAATGCCAACTAGAAAATAAGTATCAAAATCAAAGTAAAGGATATAGGAGCTCCCTAGGCCTGGTTCGTCTGCATGGGATCATCAGTGGTCCCCAAGTCCTCTGTATGTGCAGGAACCTCAGACTGGTTCTCAGCCTCCTGCTTCTCAGGAGCTGGGATTGGGGCCTGCTCCTGGACCGGTCGGATGACAGATGCATCACTGGAGGGGACCTCATATGGGTCTTCTAGCTCAATAACTGCACCAACTGAACTGGGGAGCTTCCTTTTTTTCCTTGGAGGCCTGGGTGCCTGCTCCTGCTGTGGCTATGGAACTGGTGCTGTTGCTGGGGCTGGATCCCCGAATATCAAGTCTAAAGGCATCTTGTCTGCCAATAGCTTGTCCACATCAATCCTTAGCTCTTTCACCGACTCCTTGGAAGCCCGTGACTTCCTCATCTTCTTGTGCTCCTTGGCAAGCTCCTTCAGAACCTTACCATGTGAATCCACCACCTTAGACAAGGTGTCCTGAGTCCTCATAATCTTCTCCTGGTTGTCCACGAGCTTCTTCAGTATATCCTCAATGGACAAAGGAATCTAAGCTATGGGAGGTGTTGAATGGGCCTCAACGGTAGCAGACAATGTAGACAACTTGGATATCGCAGCTGACATCCAGTTGTTCAAACTGGCTAGTGTCTGGATCAACTAATGGGATGTGAAAGTATGATCCTGAGAAGAAGAAACTCCCGGGCCAGCTGAAGTATTGGGACCAGGAGTAGAGGAAGGTCCTGAATGCAAGTCGGTGGCTGTAGTTGCATCAGGCATGGTGGAAGTCTCGGTGGAAAGCTCGACAGAAGGCTCTACCGCAACTGGCTCCTCAGACAGGCCAGTCGGGGCAGAGGCAGGTAGCTTGTATCGCTTATCCTTGGGGTTGTCTAGCCCCTGTACGCTATACCATGAGAATGGGGCCACCGGTATTACTTTCACATCATATGACTTATTCTTCACTTTTCTATCCCGGAAATACATGGTGAGGGTGTTAGGAAAAGGATAGTTCCGGTCACTCTCAAGCCCCATCGAAGTAATAACCCGGTGCATCACATTCCCCACATTGATAGGGAAACCCGCCATGATAGAAGCAATCAAAACAGCACGGGGAAGTGGGACAGTTTGATCATGGGAAGTAGGGTCAAGTCGGTTGCAAACAAAGGTCAACCACTCCCTAGCTTCAAAATTCAAAGTCCTCCGAACTATCTTTACTCCCGCTTGCACCCAATCTGGAACAGTACCCGGTTGAGCCAAATACCCAGCCAACCACGAGCGAACCTCTTCACACATTTCCAACTTCTCATTGTACTGGGTTTCATCCTCGTCATTAAACCCTAAATAATCATTGAAAGTTTTTTCGGAGAACACCACATTCTTGTTTCGCACCTTGGTCACTATTGAGCCCTTTTTGACGTGGGCCACATAGTAGTAGAACTCTTTGACCATATTCTCATTAGCCTCTACGCACTCATCCCGAAAATGCTCCCAACCCACTCTAGTGTGAAAGTGACTATGTATGGTTGGGTGAAGGGGCAACATGTCACTTGTGGTAAAGCTCCTCTCCGAAATCAACTTTCGTACCGACCACCATTCCCTAAACTTATGGAAAGCCACTTGACTGACAAATCGATCTTCCCAAACTTCAAGTTTTCTTATTCGTTCAATACCCCCAAACTGGGGTGCACCACTATCAGGTATCTCATCATCACTGTCATTCCCACCTTCTGCACTCTCCCCAGATAAAGAAGCTGTGGGGAGGTGGAGTATTCACCGCTGCCGAATACTGAGCCCTCAGACAACTCAGAATGTGTACGCTCTGGAGCTTGGGCAGGGGGCGAGGGTGGAGGAGAGTCATCATTCAATCTCAGTCTTCCGGGCCAGTCAGGGACATACTCAGGTACAGAATCAGAAGAGACATCCTGGGAAGGTACATATTCACATCCCGACTGGTCACAAGCTCTATCAACTGCTTTAATGGCTTTCCGTATCTTTTTAATATTTTCTCTCACTTGGGAAATTAGATGGATCATGTTCTTGCCCTTGCCCTTGCCTCCCCGGGAGGAATCACCTCGCCCGAGTTGTTTAACACCTTTACCTCATTGTTTGACCATTATCTGCAAGCATACATATCTAGCATTGTTAGTCTAAGTACATGAAGTGAAACATGTATTAAAAAGAATTACAGGACAGCAGATGGAATTGTTGCAGCCACAGCTGCAGAACAAGGCACCGCAGCCTGCACCATCAGGAGTGCGGCCGCACAAGAGGTACTGCTGACCGCGCTAAGGCGACCGCGGTCCGCATTGGGTCAACGGCCCAAAATATAGGTCTCTGAATCTACCCACCGCGCTCTGCACAAAATGGGGTCGCAGTCGCGGTGGGCCAGCGCGGACCGCATAAAGTTCAACACGGCCGCGCTGGAAGCAAGTTAGCTGTCAGGCATTTTGGGCACCACGATCAGTGCAAAAGGTATTGCGAACCGCGTCAGGGCACCGCGGACCGCGGGCTGCGCTGAGTCAAATGTAGGGAACTAAGTTAGGGTTTTCATGATTATTCCATATTTGTTCAGTTTTTGACTCCTACTTGTCCCTACTCATTTACCCAACATTGAACCACATTCAACATACAAAACCCAATATATAAACTATCCTTACTAGCAAATCAAAGAAAAATGGGAAGAAAAAGAAGTTATGAACTACTGGGCAAGCAAATAAAATGAAAATATGAAATTAATAAAACATAAATGCATGACATGTTACCGGGTTTATAAATAATGTATGCAATTAATCCAAGCAAGCAAGAAAAAACGGTCTCAGAAAGGGATGAATAGTAGTATTTGTGCTATGAGTTTTCAAATTTCGAAAAGGGTACAATGTGACCCTTGGCCTCTATTTATAGACAACCCGTGGGACCTGTACTCACCTACCAGCGCGGCCGCACAAAAGTGACCGCGGACCGCGCTGGATTTGTTCATGCAACCTTTCAGTAGGCAGCCTCTGTAGACTGCACAAAAATGGAACGCAGCCGCGGAGGTCCACCAAGGACCGCACTAACTGGACTGCGGCCATGGTGGAGAACTTCAGAGAGTCCCATTTTCAGTTCATGCCGGTGCAGACCGCTCAAAGTGCACCGCGGTCGAACTGTCAATCTTCAGAGACTGTGCAATTTTTCCACTTTGTTTTGCACTGCATCAACACAATTACTGCAACATCTCACAAATAATTAGCTCAAAAATCCTAAGCTACAAAGAAAATCAACAAGAAAGAAAAAGACATGGGTTGCCTCCCAAGAAGCTCCTGATTTAACGTCATGACGCATGTTACCATCACATCACTTCAAATGAATGGGTGACACCACGTGGCTGTCATCAAACTTTCCCAAATAATGCTTGACGCGATGCATTGACTCGGAAAACTTCACCATTTTTGTTCTTGGGATCAATAGCACCAAACGGTGTCACACATACAACTTCAAATGGCCCACTCCACTTTGACTTGAGCTTTCCCGGAAATAACCTCAATCGGGAGTTGAAGAGAAGAACCATATCACCAACCTTGAATTCCTTCCCCCGAGCATATTTGTCGTAAAGATACTTCATCTTGTCCTTACACAAGGACGAGCTGGAGTAGGCATGAAATCTAAACTCATCGAGCTTATTAAGTTGTTCAACACAGAGATTCGCCACAACATCCCATTTCAAGTTCAACTTCCTCAAGTCCCACATAGCTTTGTGCTCCAATTCGACCGAAAGATGACAAGCTTTCCCGAACACCAACTGGTATGGGGACATACCAATTGGGGTCTTTTAAGCCATCCGATAGGCCCAAAGAGCATCATCCAATTTTTTCGACCAATCGGTCCTATTAGCATTAACAGTTTTAGACAAGATACTCTTAATTTCTCGGTTGGAGACTTCCACTTGACCGCTAGCTTGAGGATGATAGGGGGTGGTCACTTTGTGAGTAAATCCATATTTGGCAAGCAATGAATCAAAATCTTTGTTGCAAAAGTGAGATCCCCCGTCACTAATGATAGCACGGGGAGTGCCAAACCTTGTAAAGGTACTCTTTTAATAAATGCAACAACACTCCGGGGTTCATTATTGGGTAAAGCCACGGCTTTAACCCATTTCAAGACATAATCTACAGCCACGAGGATGTAAGTGTTTCCGCAAGAGCTAATAAATGGACCCATGAAGTCGACGCCCCAAACATCAAATATATCCACTTCGAGAATTGTATTTAGAGGCATCTCATCCATTTTAGAAATCATGTCGGCTCTTTGGTATTCATCACATCTTTTGACAAGATCACCTGCATCTTTAAACAAGGTAGGCCAATAAAATACGCAACTAAGCACTTTAGAAGCCGTTCTCACCCCGCCATGATAGCCACCATAGGGTGATAAATGGCAAGCCTCCAAAATACCCAATTGCTCCTCCTCCGGGACACATCGTCGAATCGCACCATCGGTGCAAATCTTGAACAATTATGGCTCGTCCCAATAAAAATCCAAGCTATCATGCTTGAGCTTCTTCCTTTGGTTAGAAGAGAGATCACACAGGATGATTCTGGTAAGAAGATAATTTGTGACATTGGCGAACCACGACATTCCATTCATTGACACCGCAAGGAGTTGCTCGTCGGGAAATGTATCGTTGATTTCAAGGTTGTCACAAGGCCTCCCCTCCTCCTCTAAATGAGACAAGTGGTCCGCCACTTCATTCTCGCTCCTTTTTCGGTCCACAATATCTAGATCAAACTCTTGAAGAAGAAGAATAATCCATCTCATCAATCTTTCCTTTGAATCTTTCTTGGTCATCAAATACCTAAGGGCAGCATGGTCGGTGTGCACAATAACTTTGGCCCCCATAAGGTAAGGACGAAACTTTTCCATAGCAAAAACAATAGCCAATAACTCCTTCTCGGTGACTGTGTAATTCCTTTGAGCCTCATTCATGGTATTGCTTGAGTCCGGATGGAACATCTTGTTGATCCGTTGGCCTAAAACTGCCACCACCGCAACGTCACTAGCATCGCACATGATCTCAAATGGTAAGCTCTAATTTGGTGCGGTGATGATGGGGGTAGTTGTCAACTTGTGTTTAAGGAGCTCGAAAGCCTCCATGCATTTTTCATCGAAAACAAACTTGGCATCTTTCTCTAGAAACTTGCACAACGGGTTAATTACCTTAGAAAAATCCTTTATGAATCACCCGTAGAAGCCCGCGTGCCCAAGGAAACTCCTCACCTCTTTGACAGAAGTAGGGGGAGGAAGCCTCGAAATGACTTCAATCTTGGCCTTATCAACTTCAATTCCTCGCTTCGAGATCTTGTGACCCAACACTATACCTTCTTCTACTATAAAATGGCACTTTTCCCAGTTTAGAACAATGTTGGTGTCTTCACACCGAGCCAACACTCTATACAAGTTTACCAAGCACTCCTCAAAATAATCCCCAACCACATTGAAATCATCCATGAAGACCTCCAAGATATCCTCCACCATGTCGGTGAAAATAGTCATGATGCAACGTTGGAAGGTCGCCGGAGCATTACACAATCCAAATGGCATTCTAGAGAAAGCGAATGTGCCATAAGGACATGTAAAGGTGGTATTCTCTTGGTCCTCTGGGGCAATAAGAATTTGATTGTACCCCGATTAACCATCTACAAGCAATAGAACGCCCGGCTTGCAAGACGATCAAGCATTTGGTCAAGGAATGGCAATGGGAAATGATCTTTTCTAGTCACCTTGTTAAGCTTCCGGTAATCTATAAAAACTCTCCAACACGTCATTGTCCGAGTCGGAATAAGCTCATTATTTTCATTGGACACCACAGTTATCCCACCTTTCTTCAGTACACATTGCACCGAAGAAGTCCACAAACTGTCAAAAATGGGATAAACCACACCGGCGTCAAGCCACTTGATAATCCCTTTCTTTACTACCTCTTGCATCGCCTCATTTAGTCTTCTTTGATGTTCAAGTGAAGGCCTTGCATCCTCCTCCAAGATGATTTTATGCATGAAAAAGGCGGGGCTTATACCCCGAATATAGGCCAATGTCCATCCAATCTCCTTTTTGTGCTTTTTAAGAACCGCTAAAGTGGCATCAACCTGCATGTTAGTTAAGCAAGACAAAAGAATAATAGGTAAAGTAGAATTTGAACCCAAGAATTCATACCTGAAGTGTGAAGGAAGTGGTTTCAACTCCAACACCGGTGGCTCCTCAATCGATGGCTTTGTTGGTAGAGTTTTGCGGTTTTCAAGATACAAAGATAACTTCCAAGGCTCGTATGAATATGAACCCATACCATGCAATGCATTCACGCACTCCACTGTACTAGCATCATCATTGACATCTATGGTAAGAAGCACGGCCTCAAGAGGATCTTCAACATTGATCATGGAACTTGTGTCATCCACTATCACAGCTATGACAATGTCCACAAATGAACACACCTTCGTGTTATTGGGTTGTCTCATTGATTTGAAAACATAGAATACCACCTTCTCATCTCTCACTCGGAATGTCAACTCACCTGCTTCAACATCAACCAATGCCTTCCCCGTAGCTAGGAAAGGTCTTCTAAGAATAATCGGGACTTCAAAGTCCACTTCACAATCTAATACAACAAAGTCGGCCAGCAAGATGAATTTATCAACACGGACAAGTACGTCATCAATTATGCCTAAGGGTCACTTCATCGATCGATCCGCCATTTGAAGTCGCATTAAAGTTGGGCGAGGTTACAATTCCCAAGGTCTTGAAGACTGAATATGGCATCAAGTTTATGCTCGCCCCAAGTCACAAAGGGCTTTGGCAAAGTTGGCACTTCCGATGGTACAAGGGATAGTGAATGCTCTGGGGTCTTCAAGTTTTGGGGCCATAGAATGAACGATAGAACTCACTTGATGCATCATTGGTATTGTTTCACACTCCATCGACCTCTTCTTTATAACCAAATCTTTCATGAACTTCGCATACCCCGGCATTTTCTCAAGTACCTCAACCAAAGGGACATTGATTGAGAGACTCTTCATCATTTCAATGAATTTCTTGAATTGATTGTCACTTTTTTGCTTGGCTAACCATTGGGGATAAGGTGGAGGCGGCCTAGGCAAGGGTGCCTTGGCTTTGGGCACCACCGGCTCGGATATATAAATCAAGTGTTCCCTAGACGGGTTCACGACATCTTGTGTTTCCACCTCAGCCTCATCATCAATATCAATCCGCACATTATTGTTCATATTTTGTTCAGTCACATCATCAACATTCATAGGCACATCATCATCATGCAACACAACATCATCCTCCACAACTCGCTTTTCTCTCGAGGCATGCACATCACCGCCTCTTCCACTCCTAGTTGTAACCGCCATCACATGGTTGTTATTCCCACCCTTCGGGTTCACTACCGTATCACTTGGTAGAGCACCCTTGGGGAAAGTGTTCAAAGCTTGAGAGATTTGCCCTATTTGCACTTCCAAGATCCGGATAGAAGTGTTATGAGAAGATAATTGTGCATTAGCATCTTGGTTCTTTTTCATCATTTGCTCGAACATGTTCTCAATTCTCCCCAAATCACTCCCGAAAGAACTTGGACCTTGAGAAGGAAATGGGGTGGATTATTCGATTGTTGGTACATGGGGGGCCTTTGAAAGCCTTTCCCCCGGTTGCCTTGGTTTCCGCTATTATTTCACCCTCCTTGATTGTTGTTGTTGCTCCAATTATTATTGTTACCGTTCCAATTTCCTTGATTGTTACCTTGGTTACCCCAATTGTTGTTTTGATTGATGTTATAATTTCCACCACCTTGTTGTTGGTTGTTATTATTCCAATTTCCGCCGCCTTGTTGATTGACCCAATTTTCTTAGGGAAGCCATTGTTGATTACCTTGATTTCCTCTATTCCCTTGGTAGTTATTGACATATTGTACTTCTTAGCTTTGATCATCATAGCACTTATTCGAATAACCACCACTATCATTGTTGTTGTCAAATTGCTCACAATTAACTTGAGGTTGTTGTTGCCCTCTTTGCCTCCTTTTCAACATCGAGACACCTTTCATTGTATTGAATTGGCGCAGGTTTTATACTTGTTGCAATTGTGCCTTCGCCAATTGATTCATAGTTGTTTTAAGCTCGGCAATAGCTTGGCCATGATTGTGAATCCAAGTGTGAATTGGTGTTTTGACGTTGCTTTGAGTGTTTTGAAGGTTCGTATAAGTTTGAATGATGTTATAGGATGTGTTGGTATGTTCGATTGAGGTCCCGAGAGACTCGGGTGAGTTTCAGGTGGTTATCGGATCACTATTTGGCTTTGGGAGTTGGAATTTTGTGCAAATGGATGACCGTGTGGTCACCTTGAGGCACATTTGCTCGGCTTTGCCATACAGAAGAGGTGTCGGCCATTTCATCAAGTACATCACATGCCTGTTGGTAAGAAAGTTTCATAAAGTTCCCTCCAGCCAATTGGTTCACAATGCATTGATTCATGGTGTTGATGCCCCAATAAAAAGTTTGTTGTATCATCGCTTCGGTCATGTCATTATTGGGGCACTCTTTCACTATTGTTCTATATCTTTCCCATACCTCATGCAAAGGTTCCATCGTCTCTTGCATGAAAGCTAGAATCTCATCCCAAAGAGCCACCATATGACTTGGAGAAAAGAAATTGGCAATACATTTGTCCACCAATTCATCCCATGTGGTGATAGAATGATTGGGTAGCCTTTCTAACCAATCCAATGCTTTACCCCAAGGAGAAAATAGGAAAAGCCTCGATCTCAATGTATCCTCAGACACATTTGTCTTCTTGCTACCCCAGCATGTATCCACGAACCCCTTCAAGTGCTTGTAGGCATTTCGATCGGAGGCGCCCGTGAAATACCCTCTTTGCTCGAGCAAGGTCAACATAACATTTGTGATTTGAAAGTTCCCCGCCGGGATTCAGGGAGGAACAATAGCACTGGCGTATCCTTGATTGGGTAGAATTCTGGGAGCCACTCTCGGTGGTGGAGGAGGAGGGTCTGGAATGTTGTTGTTCTCATTGGCATTTTCATTTGCATTAGCATTTCGGCCTCTCCGCGGAACTTGAGGTAAGGCCTCATCTTGGTCTAGATCTTCTACCTCTTCCCCCGCTATCACATTGTCGAGAGGGTCATTTTCATTAAGAGCCATTTTTACCTGATTGATTGACATGAACAAAATTAGTAAATAAGAAGGAAAGAGAAGTAAAACACAAAACTAGCTAAACAGATAGTCAATACCGGCAATGGCGCCAAAAAGGTAATCGCTGCTAACTCGACGCTAAACTTGGGTAGGATGAGCGGGTCGCAATAGCTTTTTCCCGAATAGAGGTCCATGATCAAATTTCCACAGGGAGCTAGTAATGGAGTTGTATTTTCTTTCTAGTCTAGGGATGCGTTTGTACTCCTAATGTCGCTTCAAACATTTTTGGTTTTTGATTTTATAACTATTATTGTAAACTATCGATTTAAGCTAGTTTATGCTACGAGAATATTGCTAAGTTGTATTCTAATGGGAAGGAGGGCACTAGGGTCATGGAATCACCTAGGTGGCAAATTGACGGGTAGATGTTACTAAGGATAGATCGACAGATTTGGGGCTTATGCTATAACCATTGCACAATTGTACCGACTCTCACACCTCTTGGTAGAGAGAGTGATTTTGCCCAATTGGTCTAGCAACTAGGGTTCAAGTAGGGTGATTACTCTCTAGAGATTTAACCCGTTAATTGGGACTATCATTTCTCATGAGTCCATCCTAATCCCTTATTGGATCAATTTTGGGGTCATAGACTCTCTTTCTCGAGAAGAGTCAAACCCACAAAGCTTGAATCAGTGTTTGTAACCACCAATTCTTAAATGAAAATATAGATCAACCCAAATAGCAAACACCCAATTCAATCTAACCCTGGATGGCAACACCCATCAATTACCCACACTAGGTTTGATCCACAACCCTAGCTAATGGGTTTAGCTACACATAATTAAGGAAGAAAATAAAGAAATAGATGAAAAACTAAGCATATTAATTTATTACTAAGAAGAAACTACAGTAATCTATCATTAATGAAGAGCAAAAGTGCCAAAAATGGCCACAATATCGAGTCTCACGAGCTCAGCTGTGTTCAGAACATAAAACTTAACCTAAAAATGGTAAAATATTCTATTTATACTAGGCTAAAAAAACTGGACAAAAATACCCCCGTGGGGTCAGTACGAGCCGCACAAAAGCAACCACGGCCCCACTGGCTCTTTTGACTTCACTGTTCAGCTCTCTGATATGGAGGAATGCGGACCCCATGAAAGTGTATCACGGCCACGAAGGGGTCCAGCGCGGTCCGCACAAACAGGACCGCGGACCGCATGGCTTCAACTCTGGGAAATCATCATCTCTGCTCTGCGGTCCGCACCAAATGGTAGTGCGACCGTAAAGTTTCACTGCAGACCGCGTAATTGGTATCGCGGCCGCTTAGCCTGAAACCCAAATCAACCATGTCTCTGAACCTCCTAGTGCGGTCGCAGTCACTTTGCGCGGTCTGCACCAGGTCTTCTATCCTTCAGTTCACTTGGTCTTTGATAATTGAGCATGTTTTACTCCTTTTGAGCCGATCTTTGACATTTCATCACTTTGTCGATCAAACCTGCAGTCAAGCACAACTTGTGAGCATTTTGGGTCTATTTTATAGCAATTTATATCCAAAGCATAGGCAAGTAGGGGCATAAAACATGTTAAAATACTAACTTATCAATGAGCTCATTCACTGTGGATCAAGCAACAATTGGAAGATTTTGTTGCACAGAAGATCAAATTGCAAATATCTTTACCAAAGCTCTGAGCAGGGAACACTTTGAGAAACAAGATGGCGCTGGGATTACTTAAACCTAATTGAGAACCTGGTTCTGCTGACATGGCTATGATGGTCACACTAAGGTAAAATTGGCTAAAGTGTTTTCTAACTAGGCCTAACTCACATTTATACCATTGCAGGTAAACACGCATGATGATCATAGAAGCTAAAGATACAGTGTTGAACTTCGGAGGAGAGCTGCAAAAACCCTTTTACAAAAATAGGTCAGGAACCTGGTTCCTGCACCGCAGGTTAATAATAATGTGCTTTTCGCATACTTGTTAAAAAAAAAGATAGTAAAACTAATTCAACTGCCACATCATCCGACTTTTCATACCATCAGTTCTAAACCATTGTCTCCCTTTGCATCTTTTTAATTTTTCCTTCAGAACTCTCTACCACTTCTCTCACCATGGCCAACGAATAATTGTCTTTCTCTCTTGCCATCAACATAACGCCCATATCTCCTTCTCCCTTAACACCATCACCAGAAACCCACTTTTTCACTATCTCTGATACTACTGTACACATACAGATTTCCTCGTCATCTCAAGTCACCTCTACTCTTCTCTAGTCACCTCATCTCCAGTCTCACTTCCATGTGTTGCAAACCCTACTTTACCTCTGTTCCTGAATCTCAAGGGGGAAGAAACTGCATTCTTAGGGGATGAAAGAACTCTGGTGCTTTTCGAGTCTCTGGTTCATGACACTATCATAGAAGAATCTATTGAAGAACCTAATTCTCTTTTAGTTAAAACAAACCATGTGGTTGTAGAAGAAAGAAGCTTTAGTCTACCTTGTAGAAGTGTAAGCAGAGTATTGAGAAAAAAGAAGAAGAGTTTGATAAAATAGGGGGAAGCTGTGGTTGATAAACACATTCCAGTGGTTGAGGTTGATAAATATGTTGTGAAGGAACCTAGTTCCTTAGTGAAAAGATATACAAAAGGTTGTGGCTGAAAAAGATTTGTTTGAGGGTGACATTGTGGCTGTTGCAAGCAGGAATGGGAAGTTTATTGAAATATCTAGAAAACAAAAGTAGGAAACTGTGGGAGGACCTGGTTCAATGAAGACCATTCTAAGTGACAATGTCCTTGGGCAGGAGAGTTAACTCAGAAAAAGTCTTGTGGGGGCGCACGCTTTACCGACAATCTAGGAGATGGCAGGTATGAGACAAGTTCTGGATTTAGGCAACTAGCGAAGAACATGTGGGAGAAACTGCTTGACTAACAGTTATCTGCAATTACCTGCATGGACCTAACTCTCAAACCATTGCTGCCTCCTCTTCCAAGCCTCCCTCTTCTAGTGCCCTCCAGGATCTTTTAAGTGGCCAGTTATCTTTTGCTCTGATGATTTTGTTGCTGTTGTTTTTATTTTTGTTTGTCTTTTTGTGATGGCATGTTGGATTTTACCGTGTTGCTCCTACTGAAACAATCAAATTTCTTGTCAATAAAACGTCTCTTCTTTTGATTGTACAATGCTTGTTTTCCTTTTTCTTCTCTTTTCTATCATGATTGTGTGCACATATGTGGCATGAGCAAAACTTGTTGGACTTCTTTATGCCTTTTTGTCTGATTGTATCTTTTTGTTGATGCCAAAATGGGGAAATTGAACAAAGGCCGGAGGAAGAATAGAGTCAGGGGGAACATATGCAGTTGCTGGTACCTTATCTGGTTAAGTCAAATAGTCATTAACGTTAAAAGTTTGTCATCATCAAAAAGAGAGAAATTGATGGACTTAAGGTCTTTTAATATATGTTTTGATGTTCTAACAAACTTTCTGTATGGAACTAGATAAAAGACCAAGAATTATAGTAAAACGTCAAGGGGAACATATTGGGAAACATGTGTAAGTAAGGGCATAAAGTCAGGGGGAACCTGTGGTCTCCTATTATTCAATCTGGTTCTCTGAACTCTAACTCCTCATTTTCAATGCTAAGTTTGTCATCATCAAAAAAGGGGAAATTGATAGGTTTTCAATATCTTTGCCTTGTGTTTTGATGATCTAACAAACTTAATATCAAGAACCAGATAGGGAACCCGACTTACTTGGAATACATTGCATCTAACGGATTCCATCCAAATATGTACTTGCTACAACTTCAGGAGGTAGGAACCCAGACAAGGACCTAATACTCTTGTAGGTTCCTCACGGTAGTATAAAGTCAATTAGACATAGCTGGAAATGAAGATTCTACCGCACTGCATTGTTTCCAGCGCCCACTTATTCTCTAATCAACTAAAGTTCAATGATTCAAGTAACTCCACTCAAGAAAATCTGGGCAGTGTGCACAAGTACCAGATCAGGAACCTGATCCCTTGGTGCTCCCCTGATAGAAGTACAAGTCAACTATACAGTTGGAACACAACTGCAGAAACTGACTGTCCGCAACTATACAAAGAGGAACACAACACGGACCTGGTCCCTTACGGTTCTCTGATAGAAGTACAAGTCAACTATACAGCTGGAACACAACTGCAGAAAGTGAATGTCCGCAACTGTACAAAGAATAACATAACAGGGACTTGGTCCCTTAGGGTTCTCTAACAGAAGTACAAGTCAACTACAGCTGGAAAGCAATTACAGAAAGTGACTGCCTGCAACAGTGCAGCAGACAGTGCAGCAGCCACTTCCCATTGATGTTGGACATTACTAAGGATGTCTTGTGTAGAATAAACCTTATGCAAGGCATAAGATTCAAATTCCAACACTTGCAAAATCAGAAAAAGGAAAATATTCTCTCAAGTGTTCAAGAACCTCTCTCAAGAACAAAGCTGATGCAACCTCAAGGACCTGATCCGAGATTGATGATATCTTAAGTCCTTAGGGTTGTTGAGTCTTTGTTATGTGTTCTTCATTGTAACTCCTATCCGGCTTTCTTAGAAGCATTATCTTAGGAACAAACCAAAATCCGTAAACTCCCTGAGTTTATGTTGTGGCTAGGATTAGTCATAAGCAAAAGCCTTTGTAACCGTAGTGTGACAAAGTAGCTTGTGGTGAAAACATCACAAGTTAGTCAAAGCCTTTGTAACCGTAGTGTGACAAAGTGGCTTGTGCTGGAAATACCACAAGTTAGTCAAATTCTTTGTAACTAGGATAGTTATAGAGTGGCTTGTGATGAGAGTATCACAAGTTAGTTGAAGTCTTTGCAATAGGGTTATTGTAAAGTGGCTTGTAATAGGGAGATTGCAAGTTAGTGGAGTTAAAAGCCAACATGTGTAGGTCGTGGGTTTTATATCCCTTGTGCGGGATTTTTCCACATAAATATCCTCGGCCTCATTTACACACAGCTTTACTAGCATTCATAGCAGAACCCCACAAAGGATCAAGTACTCTACTATTTGGTGGACTCACACAAACAGAGCACTATATCAAACTGATACAGGACCAGATTGCTATACAGTTTGGTTCATCAGATTTACCAAAGGAAACATATAGAGAATCTGATTCTCTATACATTTTGGTGAACGCACAGAAATTAACAGTAATAACTCCATTACAAAGAATTCAACTAAACTAACTTGTGGTACTCTTACCACAAACCACTTTGTGACTCCCTAGTTACAAAGACTTTCATTAACTTGTAATACTCTCACCACAAGCCACTTTGTCACTCTACAGTTACAAAGTCTTTTGCTTATGACTAAACCTAGTCACAACATAAACTCAAAGAGTTTATGAATTTTACAAGAAGATTTCTAATCAACGCTTCTAGCAAAGCAATTTAGGAGATACAATAGGTACAATAAAAAAGTTACAACTCAACAAGGATAACAAGATACTGACTTTAGAAACTGGTCCGTAGTAGCGTTCAACTTTGTTCTTCAAGCTCGTGAAAATTGATTTCTCTGTTTTTACAAAAGGCTTGAATGGGAAACTGAAACATTTAAGGGATGTTTCAATATAAATAAATTGTTGGTACACCTTGGTCATATCACTTGAAATGATGTGAGCACTTTAGTTGGTCAAGGAATGAGTGGGCGCTGGAAACAGTGCAGTGCGGCAGAAACAGTGGTGGCGGTCACTTCGTTTCCAGCTGTGTCCCATTGACTTTATACTGCTATGAGGAAACCACAAGGGTATCAGGTCCTTGTTTGGTTTTCCAGCTCCTGAAGCTGTAGGAGTTCACATTTAGCTGGAATCCGTTAATCATGCAGTATAGTCCAAGTGGGTCAGGTTCCTTATCTGGTCCTTGACATTAAGTTTGTTAGATCATCAAAACATAAGGCAAAGACATTGAAAACCTATCAATACTGGAACTCCAGCATATTATAATGAGTTCCAGCATAAGTATACTGGAACTCCAGCATATTATAATAGAGTTCCAGCATAAGTATAATGGAACTCCAGCATAATATACTGGAGTTCCAGTATAATAAACCGGTCCAGTATAATATGCTGGAAGTTCATACACATGTGATCCAATCTCCAGTATATTTATGCTGGACCTTTCCGCGTGTTGGAGTTCCAGCATAATATGCTGGAAGTTCATATACGGGTACACCGATCTCCAGTATATTATGTTGGACCGATCCCTGTTGCAGCAAAATAGTCGTTATTTTTTAATGACTTTACAAACGACGATTATTTTTGAATGACCAGTCCGAAAACTGGCTAGCCTATGCTATTTTAACCTAGAAATTGTTCATGTATTATTAGTTATTACTAGGGTCATTTTCTTATAAAGTGGGAGATCCTAATGAAATTATAGATTTCATATGTTCTAGGTATATAACATATGTATTATTTATGATCGCCTAAATAATCTTCTGTTATTGTTTTTTATAATATGTGTTGAGAAAATTATATCTCAATATGAGGGGGTGGTGGATATTCAAGTTTTTATTTATTTATTTATTTTTTTCTGATTCCCCCCCCCCCCCTCAAAATCCAAATTGTTGCATCAGTTTCTTTAATACTATATCAAAAAGTATATATCGCATAAACTTCAGTAATAAGGAAAGGAAAGATGAACTCAAATTGGCATCAATTTCATAATTTTCACTCGATTAAAATTGGTAAATGGTTTATACATATGCGCTCATCAACACCCACAAATATATTATCAAAAATAAGAAAAGAAAAGGCCATTCCTATCAATGGATAAGCTTTAGAGGCCTCATCATAACATTATCTTCATGATCTAGAATTTGTATTTTAAAAAAACAATTAGATAAGAAATGTAATTAGAAAGAGAATTTTGCACGATAAAAATTGAAACATGAAAAGGAAAAGGGATACGCTACTAGAAAATCGCTAAATACCGATCAGAAAAACCAACCAACTTTGATCGGTTATGGCCAATTACCGATCAAAACACAGCCAAATACGCTTGGACGATATTTTGATGGTCGTTTTAATATACCGATCAAAGTTGGTCGGAAATTACCGACCAACATTGGTCTGTATATTAAAACAACCATCTGAAAAATTTAAATGATTTATCGATCAACTTTGGTCGGAAATATATTTTATTAATTTAATTTTACCGACCAAAGTTGGTCGATGTATTTAATTTATATTTTTTTTATTAATTATTAAAATTAAAAAAATCGATCAACTTTGGTCGGTCAACTAAAATATATATTTTTTAAAAATAATTAAAATTTAACATTGCCGGCCAACGATGGTCGATAACCTTAACAGTGCATGTAACATATCAACCAAAATTGGTCGGTAATGTTGAATTCTGGGAATTCATTGTTCATTAACCGACCAACTTTGGTCGGTAATAATAAATTAATCTTTTTTAATAAATACCGACCAACTTTGGTCGATAATATGCAATTTTTTTTATTAACAACCGACCAACTTTGGCCAATTTTTCTGGGTTTAATTTTGGCACAACAACAACAACAATAACAACAAGAACTACTACTACTACTAAAAAATTAAAGTTCAATTGAACTAACAACCAAACATTCAATAAAGACTTTAACACTAACAAATTAAAGTTTAATTGAACATAACAATCCAAAACCAAGTTAAAACTAATTACAACAAGTTCAAAACTGGTTTTATTTGTCTAGTTCAAAGTATATAAAAGTCAAGAGGCGTTATGTACAATATCACTATCAGCGTCTGATGAACTTTCTATAAGACGGTATAGAGAATGATCTTTAGAGAACGGGAAGAATGATCATGGGAAGGACGAGAGGAATGATCACTAGCAGGACGAGAGGAGCGATCACGTGGAGATAGACCCTCTGGCAATGACTCACGAGATCGGGGCAACGGAAAAGCTCCAGTAGATAGGGGAGTTCTGATCTGAGTTTGTATGCCAAGGAATTGAGCATCTATAACCCTTTCTCTTTTCTTGGCCGCTTCTAGCTTGGATGTGAGCTTTGTCACTATCTCCCGCATAGCGGAGAGGCTCTCCCCATGAAGTTGCTCGCCTTGCGAGGAAGTCCATATTTCTTGCATTCCACACTTATAGCGATGGAATATTTTAGTAGGAAGCTCGTATACCTTCCCCCATTTTGGACTGCTAACAGATTCTTTCAGCATCCTCATCTGAAGGCTGGGTTGGCTCACCCAATTCACCAGCTGGATGACTACGAATGAATTCCTCCACGTCCACAAGGTCGGGTGTGATGACCTAAAGGGTCCTCACTTGCTTTTAAATTGGATTCTGTATTTTTGAGGCCTTGAAAACCTTATTTAGTTCTATCTTGATTTGCATGCATAGTCCGGGCGCATAGCCGGAAAGCCTAAATATAAAAATCTATGAAAAATGATAAGTTTTGACTATAAAATGAGCTAATTTGACTTCGGTCAACGTTTTGGGTAAACGAACTCGGACCCATAATTTGACGGTCCAGGAGGATTCGTAGGAAAATATGAGACTTGGGCGTATGCCCAAAATCGAATTCTGAGGTCCCAAGCCCAAGAAACAAATTTTTAAAGAAAATTATTTTCTGAAATTGTTTAAAAGAATTTGAAATGAAATTTGATTAGAACATATTGGTATCGAGCTCATATTTTAGTTTTGGCACCCGGTACAGGTCTTATATATGGTTTAAGATGATCCTGTGAAATTTGGTATAAAACGGATGTCATTTGACGTGATTCGGACCTAAATTTGCAAAAAAAATGATGTTTTAAGAAGTTTGAGAAAATTCTTTGATTTTGAGGTTTAATTCGATAATCATGATGTTATTTTGGCGATTTGATTGTATGAATAAGTCTATAGTATATTTTGGAGGTTGTGTGTATATTTGGTTTGGAGCCCCGAGGTCTCGGGTGAGTTTTGGATAGGTGTTGTTTTAGACTTGAAAAAATCTGGTTTTCTGTTGTTTCTAGTGTTCAGTGATTTTGTACTATGCGATCGCATAGAGTAAGCCTCACGGGTCCTATTTTGTGCTATGCGATCGCATAGCTCCTTCCGCTATCGCGTAGAGTAAATTCCGGAAGTTCACAATTTGTTCTATGCGATTACATTCATTCCTCCGTGATCGCAATGTATTAGACCCAACTTTCATTTTCTTCTATGATGTTCTGCGATCTCAATGCTCAGCCACCTTTACCTTATGCGATCGCAATACCCTATCCGCGATCACATAGACCAAAATTCACCCAGTTATTTTAAGCTCTAAAAACAGAATGCATTACGAGATTTTCATTATTTTTCACAACTTCTTCTTCTCCAAAGCTCTTAGGCGATTTTTGAAGCATTTCCTCACCATGATCTCTTAGGTAACTAATCTTCAACTTGTTTTCTTCCATTTTCATCAACGTCTATTAGATTTCTAGGCTTAAAATATGAGATTAAGGGTAGAAAATTGGGGATTTGGGTAGAGTTAGGACTTTTTGATTATTTGGGAATTTGACCTCATTTTGGGGTCGGATTTCAAAACAAATTATATATTCAGGCTCATGGGTGAATTAGATGATCGGATTTTGGTCCGAACCTCATGTTTTGACCAAGCGGGCCCGAGGTCAAAATTTTGACTTTTTGGGAAGAATGATTAGAAAGCTATAATTTAGCATTGGAATTGGATTGCTTAGCATTTAATGATATTATTAATTCAATTGTGTATAGATACGATTGAGTTAGAGCCAAATTTGAAAGGGATAGGGGTGTTCGAGGATTGAGTTGGTCGTGAAAGTTCGAGGTAAGTGTTTGGTCTAATTTTAGCTTGAGGGATTAGGAGTTGTGTCCTATTTGCTATTTGCTTCTTGTTGAGTACGACGTATAGGCATGGTCACGAGTATCTATACGTTGGTGTCAAGCATGACCGTGAGTCTTATATTGTGATTTTCATGACTTTGTTGTATTATTTATGCCTTGGTGAAGATTTATATTTGTTGTGTAAAGTTGTGGAAAGAATTGTGACCTATGAACATTGAGGAGCGTTGGCTCCAGTTGCATAAAGAATTGTGAAAGTATAAGTGATAATTGAAACTCTAGAGCATTGGTTTGAGTTGTGAAGTAAAAGTGATAAAGAGAAGAAATCATTATGTTGCCCCCTTGAAGGGCTATTGTTGAGTTGTGGTTCCCTCGCATTGTGTTCTTAATTGATATTACGGATGCTTAGGTTGTTAATTCTTCGTGTTAGGTGTTGTAACAAGTTTAGTTATAGCTGGGGTAGTTAGGTGTTGTAACAAATTTGGTTAAAGCTGGGTAGTTAGGTATTGTAAAAAGTTTAGTTATAGCTGAGGTAGTTAGGTGCTGTAACAAGTTTGGTTATAGTTGTTTCTCCCTTGCCGGGATATTGTTGAAATATCATTGTTTCCTTACCGGGATATTTGTTGATATTATTGTTCTCTTGCTGGGATTCCTTGTGATTATTGTTGGCTTGTACATGGGAGAGGGTGGTATGCCTACCACAAGATATAATGAAATGGGAGCGGGTGGTACGCCTACCACGAGATATAATGAAATGGGAGCGGGTGGTACGCCTACCACGAGATATAATGAAATGGAAGCGGGTGGTACGCCTACCACGAGATATAATGAAATGGAAGCGGGTGGTACGCCTACCACGAGATATAATGAAATGGAAGCGGGTGGTACGCCTACCACGAGATATAATGAAATGGAAGCGGGTGGTACGCCTACCACGAGATATAATGAAATGGAAGCGGGTGGTACGCCTACCACGAGATATAATGAAATGGAAGCGGGTGGTACGCCTACCACGAGATATAATGAAATGGAAGCGGGTGGTACGCCTACCACGAGATATAATGAAATGGAAGCGGGTGGTACGCCTACCACGAGATATAATGAAATGGAAGCGGGTGGTACGCCTACCACGAGATATAATGAAATGGAAGCGGGTGGTACGCCTACCACGAGATATAATGAAATGGAAGCGGGT
The DNA here is from genome assembly GCA_026770625.1 of Nicotiana glauca. NCBI lineage: Eukaryota > Viridiplantae > Streptophyta > Magnoliopsida > Solanales > Solanaceae > Nicotiana > Nicotiana glauca. The sequence continues at coordinate 48,800 of MDKF010543225.1, forward strand.
GGTACGCCTACCACGAGATATAATGAAATGGAAGCGGGTGGTACGCCTACCACGAGATATAATGAAATGGAAGCGGGTGGTACGCCTACCACGAGATATAATGAAATGGAAGCGGGTGGTACGCCTACCACGAGATATAATGAAATGGAAGCGGGTGGTACGCCTACCACGAGATATAATGAAATGGAAGCGGGTGGTACGCCTACCACGAGATATAATGAAATGGAAGCGGGTGGTACGCCTACCACGAGATATAATGAAATGGAAGCGGGTGGTACGCCTACCACGAGATATAATGAAATGGAAGCGGGTGGTACGCCTACCACGAGATATAATGAAATGGAAGCGGGTGGTACGCCTACCACGAGATATAATGAAATGGAAGCGGGTGGTACGCCTACCACGAGATATAATGAAATGGAAGCGGGTGGTACGCCTACCACGAGATATAATGAAATGGAAGCGGGTGGTACGCCTACCACGAGATATAATGAAATGGAAGCGGGTGGTACGCCTACCACGAGATATAATGAAATGGAAGCGGGTGGTACGCCTACCACGAGATATAATGAAATGGAAGCGGGTGGTACGCCTACCACGAGATATAATGAAATGGAAGCGGGTGGTACGCCTACCACGAGATATAATGAAATGGAAGCGGGTGGTACGCCTACCACGAGATATAATGAAATGGAAGCGGGTGGTACGCCTACCACGAGATATAATGAAATGGAAGCGGGTGGTACGCCTACCACGAGATATAATGGAATGGGAGCGGGGGGGAAGCCTACCACAAGATATAATGAAATGGGAGCGGGTGGTACGCCTACCACGAGATATAATGAAATGGGAGCGGGTGGTATGCCTACCACAAGATATACTGAAATGGGATTGGGTGATACACCTACCACAAGATATACTGAAATGGAAACGGTTGGTATGCCTACCACAAGATATACTAAAATAGGAGCGGGTGGTACGCCTACCACGAGATATAATGAAATGGAAGCGGGTGGTACGCCTACCACAAGATATATTAAAATGGGAGCGGGTGGTACGCCTACCACGAGATATAATAAAATGGGAGCAGGTGGTACTCCTACCACGAGATATAATAAAATGGGAGCGGGTGGTACGCCTACCACGAGATATAAGGAAATGGGAGTTGGTGGCACGCCTGCCACGAGATATAGGAAATGGGATCGAGTTGCACGCCTGCAACAAGATGTAAAAAGAAAGTGAAATCTGCCTTTGTTTTCCTTATTCTTGTCAGTGGTTGGATTTTAATTCCTTTATAGTTCTCTTGATATTCTGTTTTTACCTGTTATTCCCCGAAGCATATTTTCCCCTCCCATATTTACTTGTTTATTCCTGCTTTACTTTCCACTGTATATTATATAACTGCACAGGATTATTTGGTGGTCTGGTCCTAGCCTCGTCACTACTTTGCCGAGGTTAGGCTAGGCACTTATAAAATATGGGGTCGGTTGTGCTGATACTACACTTTACACTCTTTTGTGCATACCCCGGTGTTGTGGACTTCGGACCGCAGTGAGATTGTTGATTCTTGATCATCAGGCGACCCGAGGTAGTCCTGCAGGTGTCCGTAGGCCTTGGCGTCTCCTTCTATCTACTATTCCTGTTTCTTTTATGCATTTCTAGAGACAGAGTTGTATTTATTTCTTCATACCCTTTATTTGTAGTATTCTTAGACCGTCTGTGAAACTGTGACACAAGTTCTGGATAGTCGAGACTCAAACACTTGTACTAGATATTTATGTTCAGGTAATTTATTGTTTTTCTTCCGCTTATGTTAACTTCCGCTGTTTAAATGCTATTACTTCGAAATTGTTAATGAATATAAAATGGGTAAAAAGGTAAATTGTGCTGTTAATTGGCTTGCCTAGCTCATATTAGTAAGCGCCATCGTGACTCCCGATGGTGGAAAATCCGAATCGTGACATCGGGTTATTTTAGGGATAGACTTGTGAAGATCCTAATTAGTATATATAATTTATCATCAAATATATCTATTTGTAAATTGAT
>MU764990.1:0-17775 GCA_026770625.1 Nicotiana glauca
ATAATCTCATTTCTGAGCTTACATCAATTAACTTACGACGTACTCTCATGTATGAAAACTTGGGGTGTAACAGTTCGTGATGTTCCTATATGGTTGAAGAGCAGGTTCTGCTTCGGATTTTGCCTATGAAGGGCGTCATGAGATTAGGGAAGAAGGGGAAGTTGAGTCCAAGGTTTATTGGACCTTTTGAGATATTGAGGCGTGTTGGGGAGGTTGCTTATGAGTTTACATTACCTCCCAGCTTGGCAGGAGTTCATCCGGTATTTCATGTTTCGATGCTCTGGAGGTATCACGATGATCCGTCGCACGTCTTGGATTTCAGTTCGGTCTAGTTGGACAGGGATCAATCTTATTCAGAGGAGCTAGTGTCAATATTGGACAGACAGGCAAGAAAGCTGAGGTCAAAGCAAATTGCATTAGTAAAAGTTCAGTGGCGGGGTCAGCCGGTCGAGGAGGTAACCTGGGAGACCGAGCAGGATATGCGCAACCGTTACCCTTATCTTTTCACTACTTCAGGTATGTCTCTATGCTCGTTCAAGGATGAACGAATGTTTAAGTGTGGGAAGATGTGCCACGATCAGTCGTCTTAAGAATATACTTTGCGATTCCTTATTAACTTCTTTCCCCATGTTTATTTATGCTATTTTGATTTGCCGGGATGTTCAGTGTTGAGTTTCAGAGAGTTTTGGGACACTTAGTCCCTAAATGAGAGATTAAGTGTTAGAAATTTGACCATAGTCAGAACAATGTGAAGACAGACTCAGAACTGAATTCTGATGGGTTCGTTAGCTTTGTTAGGTGATTTCGGGCTTAGGTTGTGTTTTCGAATTAGATTGTGTTTTCGAGGTCCGTAGCTAATTAAGGCTTAAAATGCCGAAAGTTAAATTTTGAAGTTTCCAGTTCGATAGTGAGATTTTCATCCGAGGGTTGAAATGGAATTTCGAAAGTTGGGGTAGCTCCGTAGTGTTGAATGTGATGTATGTGCAAAATTTCCGGTCATTCGGACGAGATTTGATAGACTTTTTGATCGAAAGCATATTTCTAGAGTTTTGGAGTTCTTAGGCCTGAATCCATGGTTGATTTGTCGTTTCGATGTTGTTTTATTTGTTTTAAGGATTAGTATAAGTTTGGACAATGTTATTATACTTGTTTGTGCTTTTGGTTGAGGTTTCGGGGGCCTCGGGATGTTTTCGGATGGGTGACAGAAGGATTTGAAGTTTAGAGTTGCAGCTTAAGCTTCTTGTTTTTTGTCATAATTGCACCTGCAAGTGCGGGACCACAGGTGCGGTGCCGCATAAGCGGCTATATGGCCGCATAAGAGAGATTTGGCCCAGGGCTCCAGGATCCGCAGGTGCGGCTGGTTTTTTGCAAATGCGGTGCCGCAGATGCGGACCCAGTCCTTTAAGTGACTTTTCACACCTGCGATGTATTATTCCGCAGGTGTTGGACCGCAGGTGCGCTCTCTTGACCGCAGATGCGATAATTGCTGGGCAGAAACATATAAATACTTGCCTTCGCAAAATTTAGCTATTTTTCACCTCTTTTCAAACAGGAAGAAGCTTGGGGAGCATTTTTCAAGAGGGATTTTCAGAGGAGTCCATTGGGGTAAGGTCTTTGGTCCCTAAACTCGTTATTGGAGTGATTTTTATCATAATAAGCATGAAAAATTAAGGAAAATCAGTGGTAATTTGTGGGTTAGGGCTTGGCTAACTAGAGGCCTTTGAGTGATGATTTGAAGGACCAATTGAGGTCCGATTTTGGTACTTTTGGTATGACTAAAGTCGTAAGAGTGTGAGGATTCTGGAAATGTAAATTTGACCTAATTCCAAGATGTGGGCCTGAGGGGCATTTTGGTTATTTTATCTAATTTTGCGTATTAGCTTAGAATTTCTTTGTAGAATCAGTTACTTGAGGTGTTATTTACATTATGAAATTGAATTGAATAAATTTGGGCCATTTGGAATCGAGTACTCGTGGCAAGAGCGTGGTTTCAGATTGATTAGAGCTGGTTCGAGGTAAGTGGCTTGCCTAACCTTGTGTGGGGGACCTTCCCCTTAGGATTTGGTATATTTGGTAATTGAAATGCCTTGCACGTGAGGTGACGAGTGCGTACTCGAGTTAATTGTTGAAAATCCAATTTTCTTTAAGTGATTTCAATTGTGTTCCTTTTCCATATTTTATTGTCATGACCCAAATCAGAGGGCCGCGACAGGCACCCGGTGCCTTACTCGGCCGAGTACCAACGTAACATATCTTTCTTATCATACTATCATGGGTAAATGAGCCAGAAAACCCGTCATGAGATAACAAGAATAAATCATAAGGGAATGCTAAACATATGACGACCCAACATGATATACAAACTTATACATGTGACATACGGGCCTATAAGGCCGACATGACCATTTGTAAACTTAAAACATTGGCCGGAAAGGCCATAAAAGTATCCATACACCTGACATCTGTCTACAAGTCTCTAAGAGTACATAAGATCATAAAGGTTGGGATAGGGCCCCGCCCATACCAATCTATATATCTCCAAAGCATACTGATCAAATAGGCAACTCCGGAGCAAGAGGAGTGCACCAACACATTCCACTTAACTGATAGCCTCCTTGGAGGACTATTAACCTATCAATCGGGACCTGAGGGCATGAAACGCAGTGTCCCCAGGCAAAAAGGACATAAATACGGATAAAGTACCGAGTATGTAAGGAAGAAAAACATAAAAAAGAACAATAATGTAAAGAGAGATAGAGGAGATATAACCTGTAACATCTGAGTGCCTCTGGAGGCTACTGACATGAAATGCATAATACATATATATATATACATTAACGTTTTAAAAATATACGCCTCTGTGGGCATCATCATCATATCGTACCCGGCCTCAAAGAGGACTCGATAAAAACGTACCCGGCCATTATAAGGCTCGGTAGAATCGTACACGACCACGTCGAGCTTGGTAAACCCAATTGATCAGTGATTGCACAATAGGTGTCGTGCCCGGCCTACTATAGCGCATCTCGGTAGAGTAAAATAGATACACACACACACACACACACACACACATACATATATATATATATATATATATATATATATATATATATATATATANTGCTCGACTCATGGAAACACGTTCTAAACCTTTTGGAGTGACGTAGGGTTGGTATCCTCTATACACGTTATTAGGGATAACTCTTCACCAAGAACCTTATAAGAATCAGGAAGTACCAACATCATTGATAACATAAGAATAAGAGAAGCGACATCAACCTCATTCATTTCATAAGAGGGGAAACAATGTAAATATTGCTAGCTTCTAAGAGTAGAGTATCTTTGGAAGCTCGTTCATTGCATTATGTACAATCGAAGTCATTCAAAAGAAGGAAAGGGATAGCCTCACATGCCTTGTATATGTACTTCCCATCCTCAAGCTATGCAAATGTCACGACTCCTTAGTCTACAGTAAGAGAAATGATACTATCGTTATCGTTTAAGCGTCGTAACTATTATCTATCGACCACATCCTATTTTACGATGAAATGGACAATACCTCCACTATATATATATATATATATATATATATATATATATATATATATATATGACTTAACACAAGTCAAAACAATCACCAAACAGCCCAACATACCCCTATCACTTCATACACCACACGACAACCATAATAGTGTCAAGCAATCCGAAAATGTTACGACGAATGAACAGAAAACAACCCTGCTATTATGTGGTGTTTCTCCACACCCTTTCTCCTCTGAACTCCATAAAAATAGTAGTAAAAGAGAAAACCCAATAGCAACACGAAACAGCCTAGAAAATAGTCCCACACGTTCAACAACTCAAAATTAATTTTTAAGTTTACTTAAACACATTTTGACTTGTCTTTTCTTTCAAATTGAGAAACACAACCAAAAGTACATAATTATACCTCTTATCCAATAAACCAGCCTTGAAATCAAATTAAAAAATATGGTCACAACCATCCAACCATGACACAAGAACAAACAACATACCACTCTTTCGAAACTCGTTAGGTCTATTTTTTACGATTGAGTTACAACTTGCGAATGCATAGATAATGGAAGGATGTGAGCACGCGATTTTTTTCCTATATGTGAATTATTCCCAAAATTCCAAACCAAATGATTTTTCTGTCATTATTTTACAATTTTGTGAATTTTGTATTTTTCTGTCAATTGTTTGCATTTTAGTTGTGCATTTTTAATTCATATGAAAAATATAAAAAATATGTTGGACATTTGAATTTAGGAGTTTAATTTTCATATTTTAGAATTAATTAGTGATTAAGTTGTTTTAGAATAAAATGCAAAAGAAAATAACAAAATGGTTCTTTTTGCATTTTAGTTCAAATGTATCTTAGTTTGCATTTAAATAATGAATTAGTGTATGGAAATTAGGAAATATAGATTTTAGTGTTAATTTGGTTTTATGTTTTAATTTAGCATTTTAATAAAATAAAAAAATATAAAAATACAAAAGGAAAATAAAATAAATGAAAGAAAACAATGAAAGGGAGATGGTTTGTTCAAATTGGGCTGTTTAATTCTTTGGTCCAAACCAACCCAAATAAATTGACCCAAAAGCCACCCGGAATTGGCCCAAAGCTAACCCTGACCCGGTCCAGCCTTGCCCCACCAAATGATGCTGTTTAGGCATCCCTCAATCCCAACCGTCTGTTCCTTATGATCAAACGGCCCAAATTGGTTCACCACATTACATAAAACTGCCTAAAAATCCCCATCTAACCCTAGACCAAACCCCCTTTCTCATACCCCCTGTAACGCCACCACCCCCACCACATCTCCGCCGCCCTTCGCCCTAACGCAGCCGGCCGAAAATTTTCGCCGCCGGTGGCAATTCTCCAAACAATACCAAAATTACACCACTGAATCCCCGTCCCCTCCTCGTTCCAAATCTCTAAATCCCTTTCTTCAAATCCTAGTCGGTTGTTTCGAATTTTAGATCGAAATTTCCGGCCTAAACATCACTTTATCCAAACGACCCCAAACTTGTACCATATACTCACCTCCCCTCCCTCATCACTAATCCTTACCCAAAACCTCTTGAATCTATTTAGAATTGAACGAATTTTAAATCTAGGGCTTGGACGGGTCGAGTTTGTTTTGAGAAATTTTAAGATCGAGTGAGTTCTAGTTAATATTATAGGCCTATTTTTGACAAAATAGGCATATAATATTAACCGAAATTCAATTTCGAATGGCATTTTGTGGAGGCTGGAATCAGTGAGTTTTCTCCTCATTTTTAGTTTTGTTTTTCTGATTTGATTCGAGTTTTATTTGTTTAATTGAATGTAGTGTTAATTTTTGCATGATTCTAATTGGTATTCGATTTTAACTTGAATCTGTTTCTGTGATTGTTATTGCTAGTTTAAATGCTTGGGAATAATATTTAAGTAGTAAATGTTTAGGTTAATTTTTATTATTGTTTAATTCTGATTTTACTTGCGTTCTACTGGTTTAGGTGCTCAAAAGTTAGTTTAGTTATGTTAGTCATTTAATTGTTAGTTTAATTGGATTTCTGTTAGCTTTCAGTCAAGTTTGAAATAATTGTTAGGCTTATTTTAGGGTGGTTGGTTATCGTTGAATAGTTTACACCTTGTAGTTAGATAGAGTTGATAACAAAGGGCTAGGTTCAGTCATCATGGTAATTCAAAACAACTTCAGGGGGTATGTTAGACATTTAGAGGTGCACAAGAATGTTGTAGTTAAAACTAGAATCTTCTAGGACCTTCCAAAGTAAGACTTTAGTATAATTTCAGTAATTGTAGTGTATTAACTTGAGTAACAAGTTAGGAAATCAGGGACTAAAGTGTTAAAAATAAAATCTAGAATTGGCAGCTGATTTTTCTATAAAAGGGCAGTCCCCTTACTTCATTCACAAGTTTGGAGCCTCTATATTCCCCCAAAAATACTCCTCAAACCTCACAGATCTGAGGATGAAAATTTCATATTCAAATTCCTTTAGATCTTAGCTTTCTTCAGAAGAAAAATCAAAAACAATCCAAAATCTTCAAAAAATCCAAAAATGCACAGTTTCATTTAAGAATTGTTGGCTAATTTTGATTTTTGTCTAATTGGTTCACATCTTTTGCTCAATGTTTGATTGTTGAAGTATCCAGAGTGGTTTTGAGACGATTTCAAGTGATTTCGGGTGTAATTAGGTTAGTTTGAGTTGAGTTTCTGTCTGCTGGAAATTTCAGAGGGGTTTTGTGTTCATTTTCGAGTCTGTGTGGTTAATTTGGTGCTGATTTGAGTAGATCTATTGGTTATATTTGGTTTTTTAAAAAACTTTCTGGGCTGTCGGTTATTCAATACTGCTAAGAGCTATTTGTTACTACTGTTGATTCAATCGTCGCCTTGCTAACCCTTTCTCCTCCATTTTTATACTATTTCTAGGTACTTATTGTGAAACTCAATCTTGTGTACCTCTTCTGCCAGAAAATGAAATGAAAAATTGAAGATTCTGCTATGATTTGTCGTTTTAGCTTCATTACATTTTATGCAATTTTATGTTATTTGGGTTTTCTGTATGATGTAATCAATCTGGATGTATAACTGGACTGGTTGAACTGTGGACTGTAACCCGTAGTTAATTAGCTTTAGATCTAGTACCGTTGTTACTTGCTTAGCTTAGCAATGTTCTGTTTAGTTTAATTCAAGTTTGTAGTTAAGCTGGAATTGATGCGTTGGCTGCGTTATGTTCTGCGATGAGCATATGTCTTAAATAATTTCGTAATGTAGGAGCTTTGATAATTCTGGGCAATAGTAGAAGTTAATGAGTCATTTTGGTCTCAGTTGTTGTCTACCCCAGCAGGTTCATAAGTTTGTTTGAAGGCATAACAATTATGAGGGATAACATTTGTCTTAAAATTGCAAACATGAGCAAATTGGTTCATTATTAAAATCAGGATAGCTTAGTTATTCTCCTGAAACATGTTGAGGATAGTAGTGATCATCGATAATAAAGTGTTGTATTTCATTGTTGGGCTTACATCGACTCTATGATATTTCAATTCCTTAGAATTTAAAAAAATGGCATACGAGTAGGCCCACTTCGGTGCATTTTCATGCATTTGGACTGCTTTGAGGTCCAGTTTGCCCACCCTTGAATAACGAAATTAGGGCTGCTTGGTTGAAATGGTTGCTTTACTTATGCAACTCTTGGGCTTAATTGCTTGCAATTGCACTACGGAATTTGGACCCTTCACATATTTTGTTTAATTAAGTTTTTTTTTATTTGTTATTAGAGACAATAACAAATAGAAAATCATAGTTGCTTTAGGATTTGGCCTTTAAATAATAAAATGAGACAAGCCTCGCTGAACAAAACAAAACAAATAACTTGCGGGGCTCTCGATAAATATTTATACAAAATACTTAGACTCCGGGATAGGCTATTTAGCAAATTTCACAGCCTTCCCCAATATAATAACATGTTAGTCACTTTAAGCGCATTTTTAATAATTTGACTTTCTTAAATACGGGTGCACATTGATATGACCCAAATCCAAATCTCAACGGAGTCGAAATGTGTTGACAACCACGGGTGCACGGGTGCACGGGTGCGACGTGGTTCGAGACGCATTTTCACAACGTTGTAATTCTTATTAAAATAAAATAAAAGCGGGTTACTAATAAAGGCACATAAGTTAGAACATGTTTTGAAATCAGATAAAATCAAATACAACAGTTGAGTGACCATGCTAGAACCACGGAATCCGGGAGTGCCTAACACCTTCTCCCGAGTTAACAGAATTCCTTACTCGGATTTCTGGATTGCGGACTGTTAAACAGAGTCAATAATTTCCTCGATTCGGGATTCAACCGGTGACTTGGGACACCATTAATCTCCCAAGTGGCCACTCTGAATCTTAACAACAAATCCTGTTTCGATTGTCCTTTAACTGGAAAAACTCCTTTACGCCCTCGCGGGTGTAGTAAAAAAGGAGGTGTGACAATGACTTTGATATACTGGGACCATGTGTTCGCATTGGCCCGACGTAGATAAGGGTCTCTCGATAGAAAAATTGTTCATAATATCAAACTCGATAGGGGTACACTGTTCAACGGTGGGTGCCACTTTGGGTTTGCCCTAGGATGTTCGAGACAAATAGGCAGCATCCCCTTTTCGAGGTTCTAGCCATGGTGGTAGAAGAGACTTTCTGAGAAAGTAAGTGAGGAAACTAGAACGGAAGAAGGAAGAATGTGAAAGGGGATGGCCTTAGCTCTGAAAGTTTGAAGATTTTGTAAAAGTGTGAATCATTAAACGATTGAGGTATTTATAGAAGCCATATGGGCAGCGGAAAGGACAAACCAATAGCGGTTTGTAGGCTTCTCGATAGTCATGTTGACAGCGACCCTTACACGGCTTTTTGAGTTATGGCATTTGCTACTATGATACGTTGATGTCATGATGATAGTGCCTAAGGAGTATGAGTTTAAAACCGTTTCCTATCATTTTATTCTAGGAAACACAGGGACTATTTGTATACGGTAAAAATCAGCGGTTCGATTTTACAATCATCAAGGTGCCTCGTAGAGACTGTCCCCCGGAAGGCTCGAAGCTCAGCTCGGGTCTCCGACCCCAAGCGTTCCCAATGATCGACCTCGAGGGTTCTCAGTGATTGACATTGAAGTAGCATAAACAACGATCGGCCTCGAGGCAATGTAAATCAGTAGCTACAGTAGATCGATGTGAGGTTCCCAAGGCACGTGACTAGAGCTGACAAAGTCTATTAGGCTAGTCCAAACCCGTATCATGGCATTAAATGGTTGTACTAGCCCCATATCTTTGTAATAAATGCATTTGTACTATGTTGGGATTCCCCCCTTATATATAAAGGGGATCTTATCATTTTGTAAGAGATGTATTCTAATAACATTGAATATACAAGAACATTCTTTTTGCTCTCTAACACATTCTCTTTTGACCCTATTATTTACATTTATTGCTTGCATTAATCGTGTTCTATTTATTGTTCTTCTGTTATTGCTCATTATTGGCCATAAAGAACTGCCATCCAACTATCATAACTGTTAAACTATCCATCAACTACCCTTAGTCAGGCATCAGACTCGACTTCGAGACCCAGAATAGGCAAGCCCGAGGCCCCGATTTTTAGCCATTCGGTTTGATTATTACATTGTTTTAAAGCTATTATCTTGTTTCCAAATCTTTCACTTTGCATCTATTGCCTAACAACCAGTATAAAAACAGATCACGTATTTTTAGAACCTCAAAATAAAATCTGATTGTTATTATCATTTTTCGTGGTAAACAGGGTTATCCACCACTATTCTGCCTACCACCAACTCGACCTCCTCCTCTCGGGTGTCCTCTCACTACGTTCCCTCCCCCTATAGCTGTTTAGGTAAGGGGTGATGCAACTAGCACCGGAACTACAGACTGAGGACCCTGATGAGTTGTGCCTATAATAAGCCTGGGGCAATACTTCCTCACATGGCCAAGCTCTCCATACTCATAGCAACCTCGATTTGAATAAGGATGCTGAGACTGATACTTCCTTGAGGACCTGAATACCCACTAGAGGAACCCTAAACTAACAGAGCACAATAAGAGTGTGTTGGAAGAGCACTAAAGGATAACAAAACTGGAGAACTAAAAGATGGCCGAGACATCGCACTACGAGCCTAATGCTGAGTAAACTAAGTAGGCATGCCTTGATGGCTCCTAATGATCCGACCTCTACCTCCATATGAGGTACCACCACAAACACTAGAACGACGAGGCCTCTTGTCCCTAGTCATGACCTCTCTGCCATAGCTGCAAACGCGTTCGATCCTCCCAACTATCTCTATTTCCTGATGAAAAGTAGTCCCCATCTCTAACTCTTGAGCATAGTAATCATGATGCCATAACTTTGACCCTCAATAAACCTCCTCACCTTCTCTGCCTCGGTGGGGATCAAGAAAGCTGCATAATGAGACAACTCTGTGAATCTCAACTCATACTTGGTCACTAACATACGACCCTGCTAAAGGTGCTCAAACCGGACTCTCAACTCATCCCTCATGGTGAGGGAATATACCTATCGATAAATAGGTGTAAACTGAGCCCATGTAAGAGAAGATGAACCAAATGTCCTATCTAACTCTTATGTTGGCCATCATCTCTTAGCATCTCCTCTAAACTGGAAAGTAGTGAAGTCCACTCCATTGGATAGAGCCCAAATGTTGAAACCTCTGATGTCACCTTTCTAGAAAGTCCCGGGCTTCCTCTGAAGCAATGCCTCAAAGTGTGGAGGAAATAACTTCTGAAATCTCTCTAATCTCTTCTTCTTCTCAACAAACATGGCAGGTAAATTTTTAGGTCTAGCTGCTATAATTGGCTGTTATGGAGTACGAGTGACAAGGGTCTAAGATCCCCTTCCTGCATGAGATGTGGCAGACTCAACTGGGACTACCCTGGCTTGGGTTAATTCATAGATGAAACTAACCATCTTGTCCATAGCCTCCTGAAACATGGATACAACAATGAAACCCTCTAGCTGCTGGGTGTGCAAAGGAGTCTCAACATGCTCGTCTATTATCTGCTCCTCCCTCAGGTCACCGGGTCCATAGTTGCATCCGCCGTGACTGCCCTGTCCTCGCCGCGAGCCTCGATGGATTCTCGATCTTTAGCTGTAATAGTACAACTCCTTGTAGGAGCTTTGGCCCTACTCTGGCCTCTGCCTCTCCTGGTCATTATCGATGTTATTTCCCCTGCATCCTCTACTTCTTCAGAAATACGAGTCTTCACCATCTGTGAGAGAATAAAATATAAGGATGTATACCCAAGAAAATAATCAATGCACGACGAAGAATCAAGAAAAATAAAGATTCCTAAAGTCTTATAGCCTATCACAGATAGATACTGAAGTATCCGTACTAATCCACAAGACTCTACTAGGCTTGTTTGTGATTTGTGAAATCCTTAGAACCTAGTGCTCTGATACCAACTTGACACAATCCGAAATCCCACCAAAAGTCATGATGGCGCATTACCTGCTCAAGTCTGCTAAAAGGCAAGCCAATACAATAATAATAATAATAATTTTAAAGAAGATTAATCAAGTTTTAACAAAATACTCAATATGATAAGAAATGAAATAATCTCAAGTCTGCTAACATATATAGGCTATCTAAGGCAGGGTCTAAACACAACCACAACTGGAAATACCATCCAAAACTTGGATGTCACAATCATCATAAGTATTTAACAAGAGTATGTAAAATCATCTGAATACACTATTTGTCTGAATGAAATATATAGACATAAGAGATAAGTAGGGAAGGGGACTCCGTGTGTTGCGAATCGATCAAGTAGAGCAGCTCATCACGAAGTCTTCACAAGTTCTACTAGTGACCCGGATAAATGCCATTCATACCAGCCTCAGATCCTGTATAAAATATGCAGAAGTGTAGTATGAGAACACACCACGATACCCAGTAAGTATCAAGTCTAGCCTCAAAGAAATAGTGACGAGGGGTCGACTTCAACACTCACTAATAATCAAATAATCATGTAGGAGAATAATTCAAGATGAAAATAGACATGATATTACCAACAAGTATAATAGCTAAAGATAAAACTCCTGCAGAATTTAGGCATTCTTTACAAATAACATAAATCAAATAAGATATCAGCATCCTAATTCTCGAATAAAACTTGATACCAGTCAAAAATACTTACAAAAATTCATATCATGAGTCTAAGCAAAATGTTAAGGTCCCTTCTCAATAACTCACAACACAAATACATGTACCTGACACATGCTACGTGTCCAACAGGCACCAAAAGAATCACGGGTGCCTACGTTCATAGGGCCCAAGGTATCATAGGTGGCTCTGAAGAACATATCCATAATCTAAGCATTGATCATTTATATATAATTATCGTCAATCAATCATTGTGGAAAGCAATTCTATCCAATCATAACATCAATAATAAAAAAATCAGTACCAATAGCCGCTCAAGTGCTCGTAGTGCCAAAATTCTCAACTTTCTTCAATAGCCATTTTTCCTCACTCATGAATATGTGTTTGACATGATATAATAAAAACGCACAAGGCATGATAATAAAAATACAGATAAAAGCCCAAATGGCTAAGAGTTGGCTAGGGCAAATTATATAACTCAATTTATCACAGTGACTCAATAAGATATTTTAAATTTTCTAGCTTAAAAACATTATTATTATAAGTTAATTAGGCCATAGAAACAATCAAGAATCATGGATCAAATAAGGCAAGTATATGACTATGAATTTATAATAAAGCTCGACATGGAAAAATGACCTTTCATGTCAAATCAACATGTAAATAGCCCTACGCATGCTCTTAAATCATGAATATTATTTATCATGTAGTGATAGAATCAATTTCAACATGGATAGCAACTCTACATAATATAATAACCAAATTCAAGTCATAAAATACAGGATATAGTCAAAACCTAACTACGCATATACGCTCCTTACCTCGCATATAGGTTGCTCCTAAATCATGAACCAAGTATAATTATATAACATATGGGAAGAATTCCCTCTTACAAGGATAGACAAGAGACTTACCTCCGCCCGACAACCTCAAATCAAGCAAAGGTTGCCTAACCATCCAAAATTCAACTCCAAACGACCCAAATCTAGTAAAAAATAACTCAATAACCTCAAATAAAGCCACAGGATACAACCCCAAACAATAAATCTTCTATCTTTACACAAATCCCCAAAAGTTAACAAGAGTGAACCCAACCCACATGATTGAAACACCGAGTCAAGGGGTAGATCCTGACTATTCATAACCCCACGAGTCAAAATATATGATTAGATTCAAAAATCGAGCCCCAATCGACCTTCAAATCCCCAAAATACATCCTCTTAAGTTGTAGACAAAAATCCCAAATTATTCTTTAATTATCCATATTTTAGGTGTATAAACCCACATAAAATTAAGGTATAAAGTCAAATCCAAGTAAAATTGCTTACCTCCAATGTAGTAGTAAATTTTCTCTCCAAAATCTCCACCTCTTGAATATTGGGTCCAAATCCAATTATACTCATCACGATCGCAGGACCACCTTTGCGATCGCGAAAGCCAAAATCCTGCACAGCTACCGCTCAACTTCGCGAACACGAAATCCCCGACGCGAACACTATGTGCTGCCCTAGTAAGCCTACACAAACATGTGATCTTATCCGCAAATGTGAAGGCAATCCTTCTGCCTAGCGCCACACCATCGTGAATGCTCCCCCCCCTGCACGCGAATGCAATGCACAAACTCTCATCTCTCCGTGAATGCGAAGAAAAAATCCCACCTGCCAACTCCCTTTCTCGGCTTCGCATCACAAAACATTGATACACATCATTAAACCATCAATCCAAAACCAAGAAGAAAATTATCCGAAACCATTTGAATACACTCGAGCGCCCAAACTTGAACGAATGCTAAAAACACCACAAGTAACATCAAAACTATGAACTATCAAAACACAAGTTAAGCTTCTCTTAAGTTCATCAATTCCAAACATCCAACCACGCATCTGGTTCAAGCCTAACCAATCTGGATTTTATCCAAACCTGTCACATAAGTCCCAAATGACAAAACAAACCTATTCTAGCTTCCGGAATAACAATCTAAATCGAATATCATCAAAGTTAACCCATGGTCAAACTTAGGAAATCTCCAAATCTTCAAATTGACATGTCAACCTTCGGTAAATAGCACCAAAATATTCCAGGAACCTCCAAAGCCATTTTTGAACATACGTCCAAGTCCAAATTCGCCATCTGAATGTATTGGAACCCTCAAACCGCCAATCTGAGGTCGTTTACATAAAAATCAAACCTTGGTCAACTCGTACAATATAATTTTTAAAACGTTACTAAGTGTCTCAATTCCTTCTCAAACCTTCCCGAAACCAAACCAATCATCTCCACAAGTCACAAAATAATAAATAAATATACAAAAAGCATCAAATAGGGTAATGGAGATCAAATAGAAGAAATGAACTGCCGCGTCGTTACAAATGAATAAGGAGAATAATACATTTGCTTAACATTTTATTCAATTATAAAAGGGAGGCGAACGACCCAATCCCATAAGAATAGTAAAACTCTCTCACTCGTGAAGATACGTGCGAGTCAAGAAGATACGGAACTACCAATCATCAAATATCCCACAAAATCCAAAGTAAGAGGCTCGATCAATACATAAATTCTAGTCTCAGTCTCATGTATAAATTCAAGCAATCAAACAAACAAGAGTAATACAATAGTATAGTTAAGCATGGAGTAGGTCTAAGTCTACCCAGACATAAACATAAATCTAACTACACATAGACTCTCGCCATTTCGTACGTAGATAGAACCCACAACAAGTAGCACACAACAATTAAAACACCTACGGGGATAATTCCCTTTTACAATATTAAGCAAGAAACTTACCTTGCTTCCAAGTCCACTACTCAGCTCCCAAACCACACTAGTCACCTCAAATCAATGTCGAGCAACCCGAAACTAGTCAAAAGAATGTACAAACCAATCAATATATGCTGAAAAGTTCATAATTTAACTATTAGAGTAAATTCTCAACCCTACTCAGAAAGTCAACAAAAGTAAACCCAGGGACCACATGCTCGAATTATGTAAATGTTCGAAGATAAATGTTACCCATGGCGTTGTGAGCTCAAATGTATAATTTAAAGCCCATTCCATACTCATTTTCGTATTCAATCCCATTTTTACCAAATTCTAGGTTTTTCAACAAAATCCCAAAATTCTACTAATTTCATGTTAAAATCCTCACCTAATCAATGTATTTAACTCATAATTGATAAAAATTATTTACCTTATGATGCTTGATGAAAATCCCTCTCCAAAGAGCTCCCAAATCGCCCAAGCCAAAAGAAAAATGAGTGAAATGAGCCTAAGTCTAGTATTAAAATCACATTCCGCCAAGGGGTTCTTAATCACGATGACGAAAAATGCCTCGCGATCTTGAATGCCAATCTGCCTTTTGCCCAGAAAACCCTTAGTACCTGGACAATTACTATAGAAGTGTAGTATGAGTACGTAAATTAACGCGTACTTAGTAAGTATCTAGTCTAACCTCGAAGAAGTAGAGACGAGAGGTCGACATCAGCACTTAATTGTGGTCCAATATTAATGTACATACAAGTAGACAGGTATGAAGCCCTACAAAAAGCAATGAAATAGATAAATATAAATAACATGATTTTCAACAAAAAATAGTTATGAAATCATAAAATATCATATGCTATCTCGAACGAACAAGGATAATCAAGACAATGTCAAATCTCAAATTAGGAAACAACTTATATGTACTCTGACCCCTATCGAATATTACGCACGAATTCTACCGAGGTCGTGTGGCCTGATCTATAATAATAGTGTACACTGTCGAGGTCGTATTGCTAGATCTGTGGATGCATCTTATAATACTACCGAGGTCATATGCCTAATTTATAGTGCTATTTTATAGCACTGACGAGGCGTACATCCTGATCCATAGGAATAGAGAAACTTTCCCACCCGCGATCATACGTATGGGTCAAGAAGAGACAGAACTATCGATCACATGAACACAACACAAGTATAGGAATGCAAGATAAAATACAATTGTTACCGGCAATCAAATATCCCACCAAAACTCAAGGTAAAAAGGCTCAGTCAAAACATAAATTCTAGTCTTCAAAACATAAATTCTAGTCTAAGTCTAAGTTTAATTTCAAGTAATCAACAAGAATGTTTAACTCAGTATCACAGTTAAGGCATGATGTAGGTCTAAGTCTACCCGTACATAATCATTACGCACAGACGCTCGTCACCTCTTACGTACTTAGTATCCATAACACATAGCACATAACAAATGAAATACATGTGGGGATAATTCCCTCTTACAAAGTAGGCAAGAGACTTACCTTGCTTTCCAAGCCCACTACTCGGCTCCCACACCTCACTAACACCTCAAATAAACACCGAGCAACTCAAAACTAGGCAAAAGGACATACAAACCAATAAATATATTCTTAAGAACTCATAATTCAAACATTATAGTCAATTTCCAACCCCACTTGGAAACTCAACAAAAGTCAACTATCACGCCCCAGCCTCGGGGAGCGCGACTGGCGCTCAACCAAGTAGACCTGGTCAAGCAAGCCTATTAGACACTTCCCTCCTGACTCACTTATGATCAAGAGAGGATATTTTTTCATTAATTAGACAATGGAAAAATCATATATACATTACTAAATCATTTCATTAGTTACATCATTGATAAGTTTCAAAATACACACATCCTTATGGTTGAGTGGAACAAAAGTCTAAAACACAACATAATCCGTTGACCTCTCTAATACCCATATAAAACCCACGGTGAGCACGTGATTTTTGCCCAAATTATTCCTAAAAATCCAACCAAAATGATTTTTTCAATTTTGTTGATAATTGTGGCATTTTTGAGTTAATTAGTCGCATAATAATTCATATTAAAAAATACAAAAATATGCATATGCATTAGAATTTTTAATTTTGACAATTTTAGTATTAATTTATTTTTAAGCAAATTCATGGAAAATCAAAAATAGCATTTTCAGTGTTTTAATTAAAAATTACTATAAAATAGATGTTGAATAAATTCTAGAAATTAATTAGTTTAACAATTTAATAAAATCAGAAAATAAATACAAAAATACAAAAGAAAAAGAAAATACAAAAATACAAAAAAAAATACAATACAAAAAATACAAATAAAATACTTGGGCTAAATTGGATTAAATACCATCCCAAAAACCAAAATGTCCAGGCCCAAAAAGATTTTTACCCGGTCTGCCCAAGAAGTCCAAACGACCCCGTTTAATTGCATGAGATCTGGACCGTTGAAACAATTGAACTAACGGTCACATAAAACAGACCATTAATAAATGAAACGACAACATATTGTAACGTTAATCTTGGCCGTTCATTTGGTTAATCCAACGGATGAGGTTGAATCTTTATTAAAGGCAAACGGCGTCGTTTTAAGTCTCAAAGGATCTGAGCCGTTGATTCATCTAATCCAACGGCCATGGTTCATCAAAGCTCTTTTAATATATCAATAATACATGCCCCTAATTCATTTCATTTCCTTCTTCTTCCCCGTCGAACCCTAGCCGCCCTAAATCCTCTCTAAGTCCCCGCCGGAACCCTACCGGTGGGAGACGCCGCCTCTACCAATCACCACCCAAATAACACCAATGAACCGTCTCTCAACCCTGAGTCCACCCCTTGACTCTGTTTCCTTCAAATCACCCCATATCTGCTCAAATATTCAAAAAATTTTCGCTGGAAACCTAACTCCGGCGAACATCACCTTATCTAAACCGGCCCAAAATCACACCAGAGATCCCCCTTGACATCTTTAGCCCCTTTCTGAAACTCTCAAGCACAAAAAGCCATTGAAAAGCTCAAACCAAGATTCAAAGGTCTGCCGGTGACCAAAATCCAAGAAGATGATATCCAAGGCCCCTAAAGTTCTGAAAAAGCTTTCAACAAAAAAAAAAAGAGAAAAAAGAAAGAAGAAGAAAAAAGTAGAAAATCTGAAAATAAAGCTAAGTCTTTCTTTCCTTTTTTGTTTCTTTTGCTTCTTTTATTTTTGTTTCTTCGCGTATTTGTTTCTGCATGTTTTAGGGTTTAATTTTTTGATATTATTCTT
>MU764990.1:19969-30220 GCA_026770625.1 Nicotiana glauca
GGTAGAACTTCAAGAGAAGTGGGGGCAAAAAGGGAATTACATTAGGATTAGAAGATTCTAGATGGGGTATCTAGTACAATTTCTAATAAATAAGGGGTATTAATCGAATAACTAATGAACAATAAGGATAAAATTGAAATACAAGAGGGACTACTTTGTAATTAACAAAGTTTGAATTTTCCTCCCTTTTTAAATCTATAAATAGGCATCCATAGGCCTCATTGAACAAGTTTTGGCAATCTGAAATCTCTCTGAAACATTTCTGCAATTCTAGATCTTTACTTTCGAAAATTCACCATTTCCAAAACTCAAAAATACCGAAAACAGTAGAAAAGTTCAAAAAATCTTACTATTCCATTAGTGTTTAATCAATTTGAAGGCTGTGTGAGTGATTCTGATTGTTTTCTGGTGATTAAATTCTATTGAGGTTGCATTGAGTTGGTCGAGTATTATTTTGTTGATTTCTACCATCTTTGTGATTAAACCTGGTGTTGATTGAGGTTGTGGTTGTATTGCTGTTGAATTTCTGTTGCTGATTCCTATTAGTGTACAATTGACCTAGAATCTCATCGATTTCCTTCATTTTCCAGGTATAATTACTTCTATTTGCTGTATTTCAAGCTTGATGCAATGAAAACCAAGCGGAATTATTACTTATGAATCTGTTAGAAATAGATACCTTTCTATGTAATCAGATTTAAATAGATATAAATTCAGTTAGAATAATGTGTATTCATTAGGATTGATTGAACTAGTATTGGACTGTAAATCTGGACTGTTCTACTTTTATATTAGATTAGAGATATTTGATTTGTAATAGTATTTTAATAGAACTATAGAATGCAGTGAATTACAAAAGTATTGTTAGATTTCAAATAGTTTGAACAATTAGTTTATAAATAAATCTGGAAGCCTGTACTGATTTCAGTGTATTTTGATTAAATTAGTCTAATTTTGATTAAAGAAGTTAACAATTAAGGTAATAATTTCAGATGTTTTTTTAGTGATAATAACATTTTCAGTAATTCAGTTTATGTTTGATTTGACTTTTAAAATTGTGGTTTGCTTGGATTCAATCTCATTAACGTGTAAAACTCACGGATAAACAGGTAAACTAACGAATATGAACATAAAAATTCAAAAGTTTCTTCGTTAATTTCTGCAGTGTCATTGAATATACTTAGGGTAGTTTTAAAATTCAGTTCGTTTTGTTCAGTGTTTACGTTAAATTCCAGAACAGTGTAAGGCCTACTGACCTGAGTTAATTTTGGGCTTTGATTCATTTAGCACAAGCCCATGGCAATACCCAGCCGGACTTATGAAGGCTTGGGCCTGTATAAGGCTTATTATCAATAGACTTTCAATATTATGTACGTGTATTGGGCCTGATATGAAAAATATATATAAAAATATTAAAATTGTTTATATACAACAAATTAGTTAAAGCTTTTTACTTTGATTTAAGAACAAAAACAAAAAAATAGAAAATTTAGATACTTAATTTGGCCTTTAAATAAATGAGATGAGCCTCGCCAAATCACATACATAATTGCGGGGCCCTCAAATATTGCTTACTAAAAATACTTAGAATTAGGAGGACCGTTTAGCAAATTTCACGATCTTCCCCAAAGTTAATAAACACATAGTCGCTTTAGGCGCAATTTTTAATAATATTATTTTCCTAATACGGGTGTGCATTTCATGCAACCCAAATCAAAATCCAAAAACGTCGAATGAGAATATGTCGAGGATCCGGGTGCATTTCATGTGACGTGATCCAAAGACATGTCCTTAAATGATGTTCACTTTCTTAAAATAAAATAATTTGATAAAAAGCGCTAATTAATTCTAAAAATGCACAAATAGGATAACATGTTTTAAAATAAAATATTTTAGCCAAATATGAGGTTGAGCGACCGTGCTAGAACCACGGAATTCGGGAGTGCCTAACACCTTCTCCCGGGTTAACAGAATTCCTTACCCAGATTTTTGGTTCGCGACTGTTAAACAGAGTCAAACCATTCCTCGATTCGGGATTCAAACCGGTGACTTGGAACACCATAAATCTCTCAAGTGGCAACACTGAATCTTAAATAAACACGAATCTCGTTTCGGTTGTCCTTAAATTGGAAAAACTCCTTTATTATTATATCTCTTCCCGAGGTGTAGTAAAAGCCGAATAAAAGCTTTCTTTAGTAAAAAGGAGGTGTGACGGCTCTGACGACTCCGCTGGGGATAAGAAACCCAGAACTTCGGTTCAAGGTTTAAGAATTCGAGCTCACTTAAATTGTTGTATTTGGCTTTATTTGGTTTTGATACATGTTCCATGCTTTCCGTGCTAAATGTTTACCGCTTTAATATTTGTTGAATTGTATATAAATTGTCGCAAATCCCTCCCTCTTTCTGAGTCTTCTAAATCATGGAGGTGCACTTCGTGTAGCTTCTCTTCTATTAGAGTCTTTTTACCAAATTTAGAACGAGGTTTGGATAAGTTGCAAAGTCGGGCAAGCTTCTGTATCCCCGATACGTTGCCTCCCCCTCGGCCCGAGTTGTCCGCTCGGGTAAGCCAGGTCTAGATCAATAAACCTAGGGTTTAAACCTAGATGAACAATAAAATCATGTTGAACTCCTAGTAGGACGCTTATTTGCATCACGTGCATTCTGACTTAGGGGACTCAACACAGGGGTTGGGTCCGTCTAGGACAGGTGACCCGAATTAAAATGACCATCCTAATGCATATTATGTGCTACTTGCATATATTTGCTCGGTTCCGCATGTTGACCGGCTTGTGTAAAATAAGTGAAAAATTGAAAAAATAGCAGTGTTAGTACTAAGGTAGTATAACCATTTACTGTGAAAAACCCAATGCCTAAATAGTACTGAAATGCTATCGAATTTTAGAAAAAAAAATAATAAAAATGGAAAAAGAGAAATTATTTGAAAAAAAAAATTGTTGGTCAAAAAACTGTTTTGATTTTGGCCAATCGGCCTGAACTACGCTGGTTTGATTCTCACCACGTGTGAGATACGTAGGCAACCCTTAACGGGTCCAACCACACTTTTTGCAAAAATAGCCGAAAAATGTCAAAATTTTGATTTTTGTTATAAATAAGGCGGGTGACGCTATTCTTGCTTAAAATAGGCCGAATATCCCTCAAAAGGACGCCGAAAGGCCGTTTTTGCAAGAATAGCCACCCTGAGTCATTTTTAAATGGTTTGCGGACACCGCCTCAAAATCTCCATTTCGGAAGTGTTGAAAGGCCGTATACACAAAATCAAGTTTGGTCATCTAAACAACTGTTACAAAAAAATATCCATTTGTCAAATAAGCCATTACATGGCGAATTTTGTAAAAATAGTCGCAATTGACATTAAAACTTTCTCAGTCTTGTGTTGGCCTGTGGCGATGCCGAATGATGCCTCGTGGGCCCCAGGATGAGAAATTTTGATGTGTTTCTAATCATTGAGTTTGTAGTTTCTTAAATAAAATTTTGCAAAAAAAATAGCCACTTTATCAGAATAAGTCATTACATTGCCACTTTTTGTTAAAAAAATAGTCTCAGTCAACATTGAAATATTCTTAGTCTTGTGGAAATCTGTGGCGATGCCGAATGATGCCCCACGGGCCACAAGATGTGAAGTTTTGATGTTCTCTGGATCTAGTGTTAATCATCGAGTTTGAAGTTGCAGTCGGCCTCTATAATTTTCCTTCAAAGAAAACAAATTTAAAAATCAAAATAAACATCTCTTTATTTTTGCATTAATTGGCCCGAACTACGCTGGTTTGATTCTCAGCGGATGTGAGATACGTAGGCAATCCTCATCGGGTCCAACCACCCCTTTCGCAAAAATAGCCAAAAATACCAAAATATCACTCAAAAGAACGCCTGAAGGCCATTTTTAGAAGAACAGCCACTCTGAGTCAATTCTTTTAATTTGTGGACACGACCTTGAAATCTTCTCTTTGAAATGCTAAAAGGCCGTATCAAAAAAATTGGACTTTATTTTGGAAATTATAATTGAAAAAAAAATAATAATAATAGAATAAAATAATAATATGTATAGTGTCTTTTTCTTTTAAGTCATAATAAGTGATTAAATCACCTTAATAAATGTGCAGGATGAACACGAATCAAAATGAACCTTTCTCAATCATGAACAAGATTCCTTTGGAGTTACGTCTGTGGTGGAATGATTTAGGAAGCGAAGGGCGAGATGAAGTTAAGAAATATTTGAAAGGGCTTACCGGTTTGCTAGAAATTGTGCCTCGGGGAGATATTATCAGAGCATTAGTGACATGTTGGGACCCATCACACAATGTGTTCCATTTCTCTGACTTCGAGCTTACCCCAACACTAGAAGAAATGGCTGGGTATATAGGGAAAGATGAGGTTCCTTTAAAAGAAAAATATTTAGTGGCCCCAAGAATTGTAGCTGTGCACAGATTTTTAGACTCTCTGAAGATACGTAGGACAGTTCACAACGAAGATCTGTCAAATGGCTTTTGCACTCCACACTTCATATACCATAGATATAGTCATATTGGGGGGTTCAACAATCCAGAAAGCAAGATATGTAGTAATGGAAACCGCCAAAAATGGGAAGAGCATAGGCGTGTTGCTTTCATGGTGGTCTTTCTGGGGCTGGTGATATTTCCAAGTAAAGATGGAAACATTGACATAAGAATAGTCGGGGTCGTCAGTACTTTAATGACTCAAGACAAAAGCACTCTTGCACCTATGATACTAGCCGATATTTTCCGCTCTCTTACAGCCTGTAAAGCCGGGAAAGACTTCTTCGAGGGATGCAATCTATTGATGCAAATGTGGATGACCGAGCACCTGTGCCATCGCCCTCAGTTTTTGAGCTATGGGTCTCCAGAAAAAACATGCATAGAAGAGTTTTACACGAGGATTAAAGGGATCAATTTGCCAGAAGGATTTACGGGTTGGATAACATACTTTCGATCCCTTACTGCTAGTCAAATAGAATGGACGCTCGGATGGCTACCTGCTAATGAAATTATATACATGCCAGCGGCAAGGCCGCATATCCTCTTGATGGGTCTCAAAAGCATTCAACCCTATGCCCCATATCGGGTTTTGAGGTATCTTCGAAGATGTCAGATAGTGCCGAAGGATGGTGATCTTAGTACTCATGTAGTTGAGATTAGTCCTGAAGGACAATTCCCTGAAGCAAAAGTCCGTCAAATTTGGAATGAATGTCAATACTTGAAGGCAGACACTTGCGTAATGGATTTGGCCAAAGGCAAAGTATCGCCTGAGTACTCTGCTTGGTATAGGAGAGAATGTGAGCATGAAAGGCCAGCTAAAAGACCCCATATCCAGGAATTTGCTGAATCATCAAGAGAGCAGTGGGCTTGGCTAACCAAAGAGAATGAGTATAGGGAAAAAATAAGCGAGCTGGAAAAACAAGTCCAAAATCTTAAATTTGAAAATAGTGTGCAAGCTGCGGCTGATGAGGATGAGAAAATGAAATTGGCAAAAGAGAATGAGGCATTACGAGCTCAAATTCAGAAAATGAAGATAGCAGCTGAAACCCCTGCTAGAAATGCCCGAGATGCAAAGTTGATAGACAATTTGTGGCAAAAAGTGAATGACTACAGTTTCGACCTTAACAAAGTAGAAAAAGAACTAGCTGGGGTTCGAAGATAGTTGGCTAAAATTGTAGAGGAACGAGCCCGCATGGTTCAACAGCTAAGAGAAGAGTATGATAATGAGGTCGCCAGATTGAGAAAAAAGGTCATTACTGCAAAAATCAAAATGAGCAAACAAGCAAAAGAGTTCAGTGTGGAAAGGGAACATTGCTATACAACTTTAGCACAATTAGAAATGGATTTGCAACAACTTCAAGAGAAAAATCAGCAAACTTTGGAGGCTAGGACTGAACAGATTGGGCGATTGCTTCAGGAAAAAGGGATAATTAGAGAAAGAATCCTCGATATTGCTCATTACATCACCCGGAAGTGCCAAATATGTGAGAACATTACCCAAACTACATTTTTTGCCTTAGTGATGATATTCGTGAAACAGATAATGGGCGACCTAGACAGACTCCAAGGGGAACTTGCATATAGGCCTGCAGCGAGACCGAACGATGTCCCGCGAGCACCAGGAGATTTAATGTATTCTTGAGTCTGTATTACATTAGTCAATCATTTGAGTCTGTATTTTTATATGCATTTCATTTCAAATAGTTGTTAAGTAGTCCGTAGTTTGGTTCATCATTCAGAGTCTGTCGTTGTAATAGATGTGTTGGCCATGAATAAATTTGAAAATTCCCAAAAGATTTGTATTGGTATTTTTTTTATTTTTATCTGATTCAAACATAGTTGCGATATATAGGCAATCTTTGTAGGACCAACCATAAATACAAGTCAAAAGAATAAGTGAAAAACAAAAGAAAAAAAAATGATGGTGAATGAAAATGAAAAAGAAAAGGAAAGAGAGAGGGAAAAGCCACAACAAAAAGAATTAGCAAAGCAAAGAAAAAGACAAGAATCAAAGAAAATCCATAATTGAGAAAAACGGGATGATGCATTTGGCCGAGCAAAATTGTTTAAGTGCATATGTGCTCCCAATGTGCGATATTGATTGATAATGCCCTAACCACTAATAAACGTTGTTGTTGAGTTCAGACAGGTGGTTTTAGTTAGCTGGCATTCTGGCAATTCATCCGTACAATACCCGTTCCAAAGATATGTCGAAAATGATTAGCCAAGAGATCGAAGCAACAATTGTTGACCCGGCTAGGGATGAAGAAACAGTGGATGTAAATTCTATGAAGGAGGAAATGTACAAGCTGAAACAACAAATGGCCGAAATGTACCAGGCCTGGGCGAAAGGACAACCCTTACCTACATATCCTGCCAATCCCGTCTACGTTCCTCTACCAGTTCAAACACAAGACCCTCCTACCGTAAATTCTTCCCCTGCTTACCCTACATATCCACCATATTACGCAACCACTTCTCAAACACCACCACCTCCTCCACCACCAAAACAAATCCCACCACCACCACCACCACTAGTTGCTCTTGTGTACATGGCTCCTCCACCGTCCATGTTACATAAATCTTCAAGTGAACCTCTGTTCCACACCCAAGAAAATTATTACTATCCACCAAAACCTACTTTTAGACCCCATGAGCAATACCCTTACACTCCTCTCATTGATATGTCTGAAGAAGAGAAACCCCCAATGAACCCAGAACAGGAGGAGATGATTCGTAAAGTAAAAAGCCTGGAACAGTCGTTCCGGAATATGCAAGGCTTCGGGGGGCAAGTAAACGTGGCTTATAAAGATTTGTGTCTATTTCCAGAAGTCCAGTTGCCGGTGGGTTTTAAATTGCCAAAGTTCGATCTTTATGACTGTCATGGTGACCCAGTGGCCCACTTGAGATGATTTTGCAGTAAAATGAGGGGTGCCGGTGGAAAGGACGAATTGCTAATGGCGTACTTCAGTCAGAGCCTTAGTGGGTCATACTTGGAGTGGTACGCGAGGCAGGATCACACTCGTTGGTTTACCTGGGACGACTTAGCTCAGGCCTTTGTTAATCACTTTCAATATAATTTGGAGATTGTTCCTGACCGACTCTCTTTGACGAAGATTAAAAAGAATCCAGGAGAGAGCTTCAGGGAATATGGATTCAGATGGAGAGAGCAGGCCGCAAGGGTCGATCCACCCATGAAAGAGGGTGAAATGGTGGATTATTTCTTGCAAGCTCTAGAGCCCACGTATTACGGACATTTGGTGTCAGCTGTTGGAAAGACATTCAATGAAGTTGTCAAAATGGGGAGTATGGTAGAAGAGGGCTTAAAGTCTAATAAGATCATGAGCTACTCGGCGATAAAGGCTACAACTCAGGCCATCCAGACGGGCACTGGAGGGGTCCTAGGAAAGAAGAAGAAAGAAGAAGTAGCTGTTGTGGAAGGTAGGACATGGTCCAGGGGTCCTTCTCCTTACTATCATCAACCCCGTCCACATCACCAACCTTACCCACCTACACCATACGGCCCACCACAACATTATTATCCACCTCCTGTTCCCCATTTTTCAGTCCATCATGCCCAAACTTACCCTCAGCCACAAGCACCTTAGCGTGCACCCACTCCTCACAACAC
This sequence comes from Nicotiana glauca, assembly GCA_026770625.1. Classification (NCBI taxonomy): domain Eukaryota; kingdom Viridiplantae; phylum Streptophyta; class Magnoliopsida; order Solanales; family Solanaceae; genus Nicotiana; species Nicotiana glauca. The sequence goes on from MU764990.1 coordinate 28,115, forward strand.
ATATCATACCCAAAATACATACCCACCTCCCAAAACATACAGAAATCCTGGTGGAACTGGCTTCCGCCCAAACCCTGCTGCCAGAAATGATAGATTGCAGAAGAAAAAGACTTTCACTCCGTTAGGAGAATCCTACACCAGTCTATTCCACAGACTGAGGTAGCTTGGAGTTCTAAACCCTATTGAACCAAAAATCCCAAACCCACCACCAAGGAACCTGGACCATTCCGTCAGTTGCGAATATTGCTCAGGAGCTCCGGGGCATGATACGGAGAAATGTTGGCACTTGAAGACTGCTATTCAAGAACTCATTGACACTAGGAGAATTGAAGTGCAGGCTCCCGAAACTCCTAATATTACGCAGAATCCCTTACCGACTCATCATGAGGCTCACATGATTGAGTTGGTACAGAGGGGAGAGTGCAAAAAGCCATCTCAGACGGTGATGATGATCAAAGCAAGTGAAAGTAAAGCAGATGAGAAATCAATTGGTGGGAAAACAGTGGTTGCAGCGGAACAAGTGGTTAATGAGCCAGTGTTGATAGTAAAACCAGAACCTGTGAAAGTGATAGTACCAGGGGCAATTGTTAAGCCCGTGTTGGTTGTGAAGGGTGCTCAAGCAGAACCGGTCATCATTAAACCGGTAACTCAGTTGCCCGTTGTATATGCAAAGGTTGTCCCATGGAACTATAATAAAGTGACTGTTATGTATCGGGGAAAAGAAGTCAGAGATGAAATATGTGAAACTCATAGTTTGACAAGATCAGGGAGGTGTTTTGCCCCTGAGGAATTAAGAAAAGCTAAAACGGCTAGGGACAATCCGGCACCGGTGAAAAAAGCTATCACCGAGGAGGAAGCTGAAGAATTTCTGAGAAAAATGAAGGCACAAGATTACTCAATAGTGGAACAACTAAGGAGAACGCTGGCGCAGATCTCTCTATTGTCTTTGTTAATCCATTAGGATGAACATCGCCGGGCTCTAATGAAAATCTTAAATGAAGCACATGTGCCCGAGAAAATTACTGTGAACCATCTTGAAAAGATCGCGAACAAAATTTTTGAGGTGAACAGGGTGACATTCTCTGATGATGAACTACCGGTGGAAGGAACTGAACAAAACAGAGCCCTGTACCTTACTGTAAAATGCGAGGATTCCGTAGTGACCCGGGTGCTAATTGATAATGGGTCGAGTGCCACTCTATCTACTCTGGAGAAGCTGAAGGTTTATAATGAAAGAATTCATAAAAATAGTACCTTTGTACGAGGATTCAACGGTGGAGGGAAGAATACTTTTGGAGATATTGTGCTAGAACTTACAATTGGGCCTGTAGAATTTACGATGGAGTTCCAGGTGTTGGATGTTGCTGTCTCTTATAATCTATTGTTGGGCCGACCATGGATCCACGCTGCAAAGGTTGTGCCATCTTTACTACACCAGATGGTTAAATTTGAATGGGATCGTCAAGAGATCGTGGTCCACGGGGAAGACAATTATTGCAACACTATTACCCCCTTTGAGGAAGTCGAAGATGATAAGGGCCCATGGGTGTACCAAGTGGTGGATACAGTATCGGTCGCTAAAGTGCCGGAAGGTGAGCATGTTCCTGTGCCTAAGGTGGCTACCGCATCTGTTATGGTTGCCACAGAAATGTTGAAAAACGGATTTCCACCCTGAAAGGGATTGGGAGCTTCTTTACAAGGCATTATACAACCAGTGTCCCTTCCTGGTAACATTAATACTTTTGGGTTGGGCTTTAAACCTACCGCTGCTGATATAAGGAGAGCTCGGAAGTTGAAGAAGAAAGTGTGGACCCTCCCTAAACCTATCTCTCGTCTTTCCCATTCTTTCGTCTGGTCTGGTACTAAGAGGCGCCCGGCAACAGTGATGCCCAGCTCAGTAGAGATAAGGCGTGACAAGGATTTGATTGAAAGATTTGAAAAGTTGTTCGAAGAAGTGAATGTGGTAGAAGCAGATGAGGGTCCAAGCAGAATTGATATCCAGTTCGTGGGATCTTGGGCCAATCTTAATAACTGGGAAGCTACTCCTCTTCCAACTCGGAGGGAGTCACGGTAGTTAGTTTTTTATTTGCTTTTTGAGTATTAAAT
>MU764997.1:0-14015 GCA_026770625.1 Nicotiana glauca
GATAATTACTTATTGGATTTGTGTTAACTAACATATGGCATGAACTAACGCGTGTGGATATGGGTTATAACAGCCACAATCCTAGCTACGAGGTCTAGCTACTCATATTCAAAGAACAAAAGCAAGAAATAGAAGAAGATAAACACATATTAATTAATTACTAAGCTAAATACAAAAATTCAATGTTGAAAAGCAAGTAAAATGCCTAAAATGGCTAAGAAAAATCATCTCACGAGTGCAGATTACGTAGTACAATTTTTGATACCCTAAAAATGAAAAAAGAATCTATTTATACTAAGCTGAACAATCTGGATAAAAATGCCCCTGCGGGGTTAGTGCAGACCGCACAAAATGGACCACAGTCCGCACTGGGCTTTGGCCTTCAAAACTGATCTCTCTGAACTTGGGCTCCACGGACCGCACAGAATGGGCCGAGGCCACAGAGGCTTCTAGTGCGGTCCGCACAAAGTTGACCGCGGACCGCACAGGCTTCAAACTCTGAAAATGAACCTCTCTGAATCTTGGCACCGCGGACCGCAGAGAATGGACTGCGGCCGCGTTGCCTTCAGTACAGACCGCATAAAATGGTGTGTGTCTGCACTGCCTTGAAGCCTAAAATTCAACTCTCTGAATCTGCCAATGCGGACCGCACAAAGTGGTGTGTGGCCGCACTGGGCCTGTTCTACCTGAGCTTGCCTTGTCTTCGGCACTTGTGCAAGTTTCACTCCTTTTGAGCCGATCTTTGACATCTTGTCACTTTGTTGATCAAACCTGCAACCAAGCACAACTTGTAAGCCTTTTGGGACTATTTTGTATGAAAATTTAATCGAAGCATAAGCAAGAAGGAGTATAAAATGAGTCAAAATCCCTAGTTATCAACTCCCCCAAACTTAAGCTTTTGCTTGTCCTCAAGCAAACAAAATAAGACCCACCCCTTAAGGGAAAATCCAAGAAATTTTGAACTGTCCTAAAGCAACCTCAACTAGCATCAATTGGGACTAACAATTGCCCTCATTACAAATGAATCATTAACAACATTTACTCTTTGAACAACCATGGATCAAGTGCAACACAAGAGCATCAAGAGTTGACTCAACATATCAAAGAACTCTTTCAATTACTTTGGTCATTGTGGAGCCCAAATTCACACATCCTCAACTCTCACTAAGCAAACCTTACCTTTAGAATAGTGGCATGCAAAACGAGGTTAACAGAAATTCACTCATCTCTCTCAAGAAAAAGTCACAAGTCCGGCTCTAAGTACCATATGCTTTCCCTTTATGTGAGTATCCACTAATGTAAGCTTCATTCAACTCAAGATAATATGGGGCTTTTGTGAAGACATTGTGAAGGCTTTTGGTTCAAGGTAGGGAATGTTTTGGTGTAAGTGGGTTCCACTTTCCCTTAAGCACTTCTTTTGATTCATCTGGCATCAATTCACTTGACTATTTGAGTCATTTTCACTTCTTTCTAAGGGGTTAGAGAGACATAATGTCACTCTTTCTTATGCATTTCAAACCTTTTCTCCTTTTTTTTCCAACTCTCCACACCTTTCATTCTTTATTTTTCTTGAATCCCTTTTTATTATTTTTCACATTGAACATTCTTTTTGTCTTTTTGCTTTTCTTTCTTTTTAATTGCCTTTTCTTTTCTTCATTTTGTGCCTTTTTACCATTTTGTTGCAATCCTCGTCTCTCCCCCCAAACTTATACTTTTGCCATGTGCTAAAGCAAAGATCGGGTTCCAAGAGAGGGTATCTTTTAGAACATGTATAGGCTTGTATCATAGTTCTTGAAAGAAAAAGGTCTAAGTATCAAAAGGGTTAATTAGGGATCTTATCATTGTAGGCTATGGAATTATTCAAGCTATCATTTGGATCAAGGAGAGCGTATAATCATGTCTCAAGTCAAAATTCACCTAGGATTTTACCTCAACAGACATTCAGGATAAGTTCTAGACCAATGGCTTGGGACTTGGACTTGCCATTCAATTACTCACCACACAAGCTAAGGGATTGTTGAAGACATAGAGTCGGGGGCCCACAACGACCTTAGATACGATTTGAGTACATAATGGTCCCGAAAAACCACTTGATGATTATCAGCCATCATAAGAGTCTCAAGGTCACGACTTTCACCATCCTAAACACAATAACTTATTTTTGACCATAAGATCAAAGGCAAATGTATTAGGCCCAAGTGAAGCATTGCTTGAGGCACCCTTAACTACTAACTACTATAAACCAAAAATAAAAAGAAAAACGGACTCAAACCCTTAAGAAGGTTGTCATGCCATCCATCATTGTGAAGAGCCACCCGGTTCACACAACACTCCACCTTTGAAAAGAATCGTTGCATTAAGAAAACCAAAGGCTTATTGCAAACTCCAAAAACAAAAAGCTACGAATCACAAATAAGAAGCTAAAAACAAAAAAATTTGCGGAAAATAGAATAAATATATACAAGAGGGGATTTGAATATACAATGGATTGGATAAATATATACAATGTGATATAACTTTATATACAGACCCAAAGTGAAGTCAAAATGCGATACATGTAACAATATATCAGAATTATATGCAGACCAAATATGGAAAGATAAAGAAAGCATAAAAATGTTAAATATATACAATCATCCAAAATGAATAGTAGGGACTACCCCCTCAAATGAAAGCTGACATTGCCCCTAATGCCAACTAGTCTAAATAAAGCATCAAAAGATAAGAGGGAAAGGATATAGAAGACTCCCTAAGGCATGTCTGTCTGCATAGGGTCATATGTGGTCCTTGGGTCCTCTCTGTGCTCGGGGACCTTAAACCGGCCCCCTGTGGTCTGCTGCTCTGCCATTGGGACCTGGGCCTGGACCTGAACAAGATCTGAAACTGGTACATCCTATGGCTGACTGGAGAAAGTCTCCGGTGGGTCTGTAACTGGATGATAGCATCATCAGCTCTAGGGATCATCCTTCTCCTCTTCGGAGGCCTCTGTGACTGCGCCGGCTGTGGATGAGCTGCTGGTACTAAGTCCTCAAGCAATAAGTCTAAAGGCAGCTGATCGGCCTTCAGTCTTTTAACATCTGCATGCAGCTCCTTCACAGACTCCTTGGAGGCCCGTGTCTTCCTTAGCTTCTTATGCTCCTTAGAAAACTCCTTGAGAGCCTTGCTATGTGAATCAACTGCCTTTGATAGCGCAGCCTGAGTGTCGAGGATCTTCTTCTAGTTGTCAAGTATCTTCTTGAGTGCATCCTCGATCGACTGGGGCAACTGTGGGGCTGGGGGAGCTGACTGAGCCTTTACAGTGGTATTCAAGATAGACAATTTAGATGATGCTGTGGACATCCAGTTGTTGATACTGGTAAGATCCTAGCTCAGTCGGTGGGCTGTAATAGGATGGGCCTGGGAAGATGGAATCTCCAGGCTTGCTGGGGTGGATGGATCAATAGGAATGGCTGTGGATGTGGATGGACCGGGAAGGATAACGTGGAGGTGGAGGTAGGCTCAACAGGAGCCACTACCACAACTGGCTCTTCAGACTGGCCATTTAAAGTAGTAGTTGTACCTTTGAAACTCTTGCTCTTGGGGTTATCATCCCCCTGCATGTTGTACCAGGAGAAGGGGGCCTTCGCTTTGACTCTGATGTCGTAGGGCTTCTTATCCACCTTCAAATCCCGAAAGTACATAGTAAGGATGCTAGGGAAGGGATAGTTCTGGTAATGCTCCGCACCCACGATGGAGATAATCCTCAACATCACATTCCCCACATTAATGGGGTACCCTTCCATAATGGAAGCCACTAACACAACCCGAGAAAGAGGAAGGGTGTTTTCATGTGTTGTGGGGTCCAACCGGCTACACACAAAAGTCTCCCATTCTCGTGCTTCAAAATTCAAAGTCCGTCTCAAGATCTTGACTCCAACAGTCAACCAGTCCACTGTGCTAGCTAGGGACGAACCTCCTCGCCCATCTCCAACTTTTCCATGTATAAGGTTTCATCCTCCTCATTGAAGAAAAGCTATTCATTGAGGTACTTCCCTTTAAATACACTGTCTGATTTCGAACCTTGGTCACTTTGGAGCCCTTTTTTATGTGGGCTACATTGCAGTAAAACTCTTTGACCATGTGTTTGTTGGCATCCACACACTCCTCCGAAAAATGTTCCTAGCGCACTCTAGTCCTAAATTGTCTTTGCATATTGGGGTTGTGGGGTAATAGGTCTCTATCAATGAAGCTCCTCTCCGGAATCAACTTTCTCACCGGCCAGCACTCCCTAAATTTATGGTACGCCACCTCACTCACGAACCTATCTCGCCAAACTTTCGGCTTCCTTGTTCTATCTATTCCCCCAACCCTTGGTTCACCTCCTTCAGCTACCTCCTCATCTCTCTCTATTTCCTCCTCTTCTCCTTCTACTCCCTCCCCGAATAATGAAGCTGTGGGGGAGGTAGAGTATTCTTCACTACCCGCTGCTAAGCCCTCAGACGACCCAGAAGGAACATGTGTTGGTGTATGGGCAGTGGGTGATAGTAGAGGAGTAGTATCTATCAATCTAAATCTTCCCGGCTAGTTTTTAACATATTCTGGCAAGGAGTCTGAAGAAATGTCCCGAAAGGGCTCATACTCACTCCCCGAGGAATGTGAAGTAGCTGTGTCAGCAATTTTGATCAGCTTTCTTGTGTTCTTAATGTTTTCCCGGACTTGGGGAGTGAGTTTGATCATTTCTTCTTCCCTCCTAGGAGGATTCACCTCTACCCGGTTGTTTTGAGCCTTTTCCTCATTGTTTAACCATTGTCTGCAATCATCATTCAATCATCTTGTTAGTATCAGTAGTCTCAAATAAAACACTATTGTAGAACATAATAAAATTGTTGCAGACATGTTGTAGAAAATAGTCCAGTGCGGACTGCACAAAATGGTGTGCGGCCGTACAAGGGTCACCGTGGACCGCACACAATCAATCACGGTCCGTACATAGGTGGGGTTCAGACTACCCATTCTCTGTATCTAGGCAGTACGGACCGCACAAAATCAACCGCGGCCGCACTGCCCAAGGTTTAGCTTCTCCGCATTCATCAGTGAGGACCGCACTGGGGCACCGCGAACCGCACAGAATTGACCGCGGTCCGCATAGAGTGCTCAATTTTGCCACTAACTTAGGGTTCATAAATTTTTTCTCTTAAGTCCAATTTTGCACCTAGTAGGTGTTGCTAAGTGATTACCCAGTCCATTAAGCTAACTAATTCCACATGCCTCAAAATTTAAACTAACCTAACTTAGCAATTAAGAAAGTACGAGAGGAAGAAGAAATAGAACCTAAGAAAAACGAAAATTAAATGAAATTGACAAAATTAGACAAGTAAAATGGAGATTATAGTACCAGATTATGAGATAAATTGAAGCAAATAAGTTCCAACAAGTAATTACGAGCAAGTAAGGGTAGTGAACAATGTTTTCTTAGGTCTGAGAGGCAAAAGTGAGAAAAGAGTAAAGGCAGGCCCCCGAGGTCTATTTATAGAGAAAACCCTGGGGCTCATTCCCACCTACTAGTGTGAACCGCATAAAATGGAATGCGGTCCGCACTAGGCTATTTTGTTCAAGCCAAACTTAGTAACACATAGCGGTCCGCACAAAATTGAACGCAGCCACGGTGGTCCACCACGGACCGTACCAAATCAACCGCGGTCGCGGTGGCAAACTTCAAAGAGTACTCTCATCACCTTGTATCAGTGTGGTCCGCACAAAATGGTAGTGCGGCCGTACTGGAAACTTCAGAGACCTGTGCATTTTTTCAATTATGTCCTGCACTGCATCAACTCAATCCTGTAACATCTCACAACCAATTAGGCAAAAAATAAATCCTATACTACAAAGAAAATCAAAGAAAATAAGAAGAAAAACACATGGGTTTCCCCCCAAGAAGCGCCTGATTTAATGTCACGACACGACGCGGCTCACCATTACATCATTTGAAATGAATAAGTGCCACCACGTGGCTGACATCAAATTTTCCAAGATAATGCTTGAACCGGTGCCTATTCACTCTAAAAACTTCACCATTTTTGTTTTTAAATCAAGAGCACCAAAAGGGGTTACCAACACAACTTCAAATGGTCCACTCCATTTTAATTTAAGCTTTCCCGAAAACAGACGTAACCGGGAGTTGAACAAGAGAACGAAATCACCTACATTGTACTCCTTTCCACGAGCAAATTTATCATGAATGTACTTCATATTGTCCTTAGGCATGGAATTTGAATTCATCAAGTTCATTGAGTTGCTCCACACGAAGATTGGCTGCAACATCCCATTCCAAATTTAGCTTCCTCAAAGCCCATATGTCCTTGTGCTCTAACTCAACCGAAATATGGCTAGCTTTCCCAAACAGCAACCGCTACAGAGACATATCAATAGGAGTTTTGAAAGCCATCCTATAAGCCCATAGAGCGTTATCCAACTTCTTCGACCAATCGGTCCTATTTGCATTGACCATCTTTGACAATATACTTTTGATTTCCCTGTTGGAGACTTACACTTGACAACTTGCTTGAGGGTGATAGGGGGTAGAAACTTTGTGATTGACACCATACTTTGAAAGTAAAGTGTCAAAAGCTCTATTGCAAAAATGATACCCCCATCACTTATTATTTCCCTAGGAGTACCAAACCTTGTAAAAATGATCTTCTTGATAAATGCAACCACACTTCGGGCCTCATTGTTGGGTAAAGTCACGACTTCAACCCACTTTGAAACATAGTCCACTTCCACGAGAATGTAAGTGTTCCCACAAGAGCCAACAAATGGGCCCATGAAATCAATGCCCCATACATAAAAATATCAACCTCAAGGATGGTATTGAGAGGCATCTCATCTTTCTTCGAAATTTCCCCCGCTCTTTGGCACTCGTCGCATCTCTTTACAAAATCACCCACATCTTTGAACAAAGTTGGCCAATAAAACCCACAACTAAGAACTTTAGAAGCCGTCCTCTCCCCGCCATGATGGCCACCATAGGGAGAGGAATGACAAGCCTCCATAATACTAAATTTCTCTTCCTCCGAGACACACCTTTGTATCACACCATCTGTGCAAATCTTGAACAAGTACGGCTCATCCCAATAAAAATCCAAACTATCCCGCTTGAGCTTCTTCCTTTGGTTAGAAGAGAGCTCACACGGGATTATTTCGGTCACAAGGTAAATTGCAACATCGACAAAACATGGCATATCATTCATTGACACCGCAAGGTGTTTTTGTCGGGAAATGAATCATTGATCTCTAAGCCATCACAAGGCCTCCCCTCTTCCTCCAAACGGGACAAGGTGTCTGCCACTTGGTTCTCACTACCTTTTCGGTCCATAATTTCTAGATCAAATTCTTAGAGTAGTAACACCCATCTCATCAACCTTGCCTTGGAGTCTTTCTTTGTCATCAAGTACCTAAGGGAGGCTTGATCAGTGTGCACTATGACCTTAGGCCCCATAAGATACGGCCGAAACTTTTTTATTGTAAAAACTATGGCCAACAACTCCTTTTCGGTAATCGTGTAGTTCCTTTAAGCCTCATTCACGGTCTTGCTTGCGTAATACACCGGATGAAATATTTTGTTAACCTTTTGACCCAAAACATCCCCCACCGCAACGTCACTCGCATCGCACATAAGCTCGAAAGGCAAGCTCTAATTTGGTGTGATAATGATAGGGGTAGTGGTCAACTTAACCTTGAGAAGCTGAAATGCTTGCATACATCCCTCATCAAACACAAACTTGGCATCCTTCTCTAGAAGTTTGTACAAGGGGTTTACCACCTTCGAAAAATCTTTTATAAACCTCCAGTAAAACCCCACGTGCCCAAGGAAACTCCTCACCCCCTTGACAGAAGTGGGGGGATGAAGCCTTGAAATCACCTCTATCTTGGCTTTGTCAACTTCAATCCCACGCTTTGAAATTTTGTGGCCCAACACTATACCCTCTTCAACCATAAAGTGACATTTTTACCAATTTAGCACAAGATTGGGGTCTTCACACCGGGCCAAAACTCTATCAAAATTTCCCAAACACTCTTCAAATGAATCATCGACCATACAAAAATCATCCATAAAGGTTCCAAAATATCTTCCACCATGTCGGTGAAAATAGCCATCATGCATTGTTGGAATGTCGCCGGAGCATTGCACAACCCGAACGACATCCGAAAGAAAGAAAAGGTGCCATATGGACAAGTAAAAATGGTCTTCTCTTGGTCCTCCAGAGCGATTAAGATTTGATTATATCCCGAGTATCCATCAAAAAAGCAATAAAAAGCATGCCCCACAAGGCAATCAAGCATTTGGTCAAGGAATGGCAGTGGGAAATGATCTTTGCGCGTCACCTTGTTCAACTTCCGATAGTCCATGCATACCCTCCATCCGGTAATTGTCCGAGTGGGAATAAGTTCATTATTGTCATTTGTCACCATAGTCATACCACCCTTCGTCGGCACATATTGCACCAGAGAAGTCCATGAGCTATCAGAAATAGGGTACACAACCCCGACATCTAACCACTTTTTCACTTCTTTCTTCACCACCTCTTGCATTTCTTCGTTCAATCTTCTTTGACACTCCGAGGACGAATTTGCATCATCCTCCAAGATAATTTTATGCATACAGAATGAGGGGCTTATTCCTCAAATGTCGGCCAAAGTCCATCCAATTGCCCTCTTCCTCTTTTTAAGCACCGCCAAAATGGCATCTACCTACAAGTTAGTAAGACATAAGGAAAGAATAACTTGTAAAGTAGAACTAGGGCCTAAGAATTTATACCTGAGGTGTGGAGGAAGTGGTTTCAACTCCAACACCGGTGGCTCCTCAATTGATGGTGTTGCTGGTGGAGTCTTTCGGTTTTCAAGATCCAAAGATAATTTTCTAGCTCATAGGAATAAGAGCTCATCCCATGTAAGGCATTCACGCACTCCACTCTACTTGCATCATTATTGACATCAATATTTAATTGCACGGCCTCAAGGGGATCCTCCACATTGATCATAACACTGGTGTTATCCACAATCACACCTGTGATGAGGTCAACAAATGAGCACACCTCGGTGCTATTGGGTTGCTTCATAAACTTGCACACATGAAAGACAACTTTTTCATCGCCCATCCAGAAGGTGAGTTCCCCCTGCTTCCACATCTACCAATGCCTTCCCCGTAGCTAGGAAAGGTCTACCCAAGATAATAGGAACTTCGTAGTCCACCTTACAATCCAAAATCACAAAGTCCGCTAGCAAGATAAATTTGTCCACCCGGATAAACACATCATCAATAATACCCCAAAATTTGCTTTATCGATCTATCCACCATTTGTAACCTCATGGAAGTTGTTCTAGGTTGCCCAATACCCAAAGTCTTAAAAACTGAGTAAGGCATCAAGTTGATACTAGCTCCCAAGTAACATAAAGCTTTGGCAAAATCTGCACTCCCAATGGTGCAAGGAATGGTGAAAGCATCGGGATCCTCTAGCTTCGGGGCCATTGAATGCGTTATAGCACTAACTTGGTGAGTCATCTTTATAGTTTCATAATCTATAGAATGCTTCTTTGTGACCAAGTCTTTCATGAACTTTGCATAGCCTGGCATTTGTTCAAGAGCCTCCACCAAAGGCACATTAATGGACAAGGTCTTCATCATATCAATGAACTTTTTGGACTGATTATCATTTCTCTGCTTAGCGAGCCTTTGATGATAAGGTGGAGGTAGCCTTGGCAAATGAGCCTTTGGTTTTGGCACAACCGGATCCGACATGTCAATCACGTGTTCCCTAGACGAGTTCACGGCCTCTTGAGTTTCAACTCGGTTTCATTAATGTCAATCCTCACTTCATTATTCACATTGTCATCAACCACATCTTCAACTACCAAAGGACACATCTTCTTGCAACTCAACATCATCATCAACAACTTGTTTTTGTTTCGAGGCATTCACATCACCGTCTCTCCCACTTCTTGTCGTATCCGCCATAACATGATTGTTCCCACCCATTGGGTTCACTACCGTATCACTTGGTAGAGCACCCTTAGTGCGAGTATTCAATGACTGAGAGATTTGGCCTAATTGCACCTCCAAGTTTCTATAGAGGTATTATGGGAAGCCAACTGTGCATCTGAACTGCATTCTTCTTCATCATTTGTTCGAATATTATTTCAATTCTACCCATATCATTAACCGAAGAACTAGGACCTTGAGAAGGGAAAGGGGGTGGATTGTTCGGTTGTTGGTACATTGGGGGCCTTTGAAAGCCTTGCCCCCGGTTTCCTTGGTTCCCATTGTTCCATCTACCTTGATTGTTATTGTTGCCCCAATTGTTATTATTACCATTCCAATTCTCTTGGTTGCCTTTATTGTTGTTCTGATTGCCCCAACTGTTATTTTGATTATGTTCCCCCAATTAACACTTTTTTATTGTTGATTGCCTCAATTGCCTTGGGGTTGCCACTGTTATTGGTTGGAAGAGTTGCCCCACTGGCCTTGATAGTTATTCACATATTGAACCTCTTTATTTGGCTCATCATAGCCATCATTTTGAAACCAATCCCAATCATCATCAAATTGCTCAGAATTCTCTTGGTTTTATTGCCTTCTTTGCCTTCTCTTATTGACAATCATATTAATACCCTCCATGGCATTCACTTGGCGAGGATTTTGGACTTGTTGCAACTGTACCTTAGCCAATTAGTTCATAGTAGTTGTCAACTCAGCTATAGCTTGCCCATGGTCGTGTAATTCTTTATGCAAATAAATAACCATAGGGTTACCTTGAGGAACATTAGCTCTACTTTACCATGCGGAGGACGTATCTGCCATCTCATCAAGAACGACACAAGCTTCATCATACGACAATTTCATAAAATTACCCCAGCGAGTTGATTAACTATGCATTGATTTGTAGTATTGATGACCCGGTAGAAAGTTTGTTGCAACATATTCTCCGTCATGTCATTATTGGGGCATTCCATCACCATTGTTCTATACCGCACCCAAATCTCATGCAAAGGTTCCGTGGGCTCTTGCTTGAAGGCCAATATCTCACTCGAAGTGCCACCATGTGCCCTGGTGAGAAAAATTTAGCAATATACTTATCCGCCAACTCATCCCAAGTTGTGATGGAATGGTTGGGAAGTCTCTCAAGCCAATCTAATGCTTTCCCCCGAAGTGAGAATGGGAAAAACCTCAACCTAAGAGCATCCTCAGACACATTCGTCTGCTTGCTACCCCAACATATATCCACGAACCCCTTGAGATGTTTGTAGGTATTTTGATCCGCAGCGCCCGTAAAATACCCATGCTGCTCAAGTAAGGTTAACATCACATTGGTTATCTGAAAATTTCCTGCCTGGATTCGGGGTGGGACAATATCACTTGCATAGCCTTGGTTCGGGAGCACCCAAGGAACCGCTCTTGGAGGTGGATGAGGAGGGCCTGTGACATTTTCATTAGTATTGACCTAGAGGCCTCGTCGTGGTCCGGGAGGTACAAGAGGCACCTCCTCCTCTCCAATATCATCAACCTCCTCCCCCGCAAGCATATTTACAAGAGGGTTATTAGCATTTAAAGCCATTTGGTACCTGAAGTATTCACACACATAAATTAGTAACAAAGAAGGAAAGAAGAAAAATACACAAAACTAACTAAATAGATAGCCAAAACCGTTAGCTCCCCAGCAACGGTGCTAAAAAGTGATCGCCGCCAACTCTGTACTACTAATAAGTAGCAAGAGAAGGCCGCAATAGCTTTTACCCAATTTTGGGTTCGTGATCGATATCCACAGAGAGATAGAATTGAAATCGAGTATCTATTTAGTTTAGGATTACGTATGTGCTCTTAATTTCTCTTCTATTCATTTTTGGATTTTCTTTATAATTCTACTTTTATCAAACTACAAATTGTAAATTAAACTAAGAGTTGAAGATTACAATTTGTATCTAATGGTTTAAAGGGTACTAGGGCAGTGACTTCCACCTAGGTGGTCAACTGACGGGTACGTGAGTCTAAGGCAACTTTGACATATTTGGGGAATATGGTATAGTCATTGCACTAAGTTTATCCACTCTACGCCTCTCGGTGGTTCAAGTGATTTTGCCCAGTTGGCCCTCTCAAGACCAATTGGGTATGCAAATTTACACAAACAACTAAGGTTCAAGTAGGGTATTACTCTCTCGAGGTTTAACCTGGATATCAATCTCTTGAGTACGCCCCAATTCCTTGTTGGATGAATTTCGAAGACTTGGGCTCTCTTTCTTAAGAAGAACCCTAGTCAACTAAACACAAACTAGTGTTTGCAACCACTAATTCGGCAATTTAACCATAAAATTGACACAAATACCAAACACCCATAGTCAATTTAGCCCTAAAATACAAGACACGTCAATTACTCACACTAGGGTTAAGTCACAACCCTAGCTACGAGGTCTAGCTACTCATATTCAAAGAAGAAAAGCAAAAAATAGAAGAAGATAAACACATATTAATTAATTACTAAGCTAAATACAAAACTTCAATATTGAAAAGCAAGTAAAAATGCCTAAAATGGCTAAGAAAAATCGTCTCACGAGCGCAGCTTACGTATTACAATATCTGATACCCTAAAAATAAAAAAAGAATCTATTTATAATAAGCTAAAAAATTTGGACAAAAATACCCCTGGGGGGTTAGTGCGGACCGCATAAAATGGACCGCGGTCCGCATTGGGCTTTGGCCTTCAAAATTGATCTCTCTGAACTTGGCCTCCGCGGATCGCACAGAATGGACCATGGCCGCGGAGGCTTCTAGTGCGGTCTGCACAAAGTTGACCGCGAACCGCACAGGCTTCAAACTCTGAAAATGAACCTCTCTAAATCTTGGCATTGCGGATCGTAGAGAATGGACTGCGGCCGTGTTTCCTTCAGTGCGAACCACACAAAATGGTGTGCGGCCGCACTGCCTTAAAGCCTGAAATTCAACTCTCTGAATCTCCCAGTGTGGACCGCACAAAGTGGTGTGCGGCCGCACTAGGCCTATTCTACCCGAGTTTGCCTTGTCTTTGGCATTTGTGCAAGTTTCACTCACTTTGATCCGATCTTTGACATTTTATCACATTGTTGATCAAACCTACAACGAAGCACAACTTGTAAGCCTTTTGGGACTATTTTGTATGAAAATTTAATCAAAGCATAAGCAAGAAGGAGTATAAAATAAGTCATAATCCCTAGTTATCAAGGGGCAAATTGAAAATGCAAAAAATAAATAAATTATAGTGTGCTATATGATGTAACGGTATACTCTTACAATTAGATCCTTTTAGAATTTTTTAAATTTTTTATTGACAACTGATATTATTTTAATTTAATAATTAAATTAATTTTTTTTAACTCTTTGCATACAATTGTATACCCTGTTGGTATATCTATATACTATACTAATATCATATGTTAGTTAATATTTTTTTTTACATTAGCTACATTTAATTAGTACACAATTTAATTTTTCTTTAGTAATAATATATAAAAAATAATAAAAAATAGTAAAAACGGTAAATGAAATTAGATTTTGAAGAGAAAAAGAATATAAAAAAAAGTTAAAATAAAATTAGAAAAGGAAAAAATAAAAAAAAAGAAGAAGAAAATGAGAAAAGAAAAGAAAAGAAGCATAGAAATAAAAAAGAATTAGAGAATAAAGAAAAAATTCTCCACAAAACCTACTATGGGTAGGAAATGTAATTAGTTTATGGGTAGGAAAACAAATGGGTAGACACAGATAAATAGTCTTGTTTTTGTGGGCAACTGTGTCAAAACCCTTATTTTTTATAGCTCATTCTGACCCATGAAGTAACCAAAATACAACCCATGAAACTCATCCAAAACGAAGGGATTTCAACCCAACTTATCTAGAAATTTACATAATTCCCCAAATTTTACTTCTTTTTTTCTTTTTCTTTTTTTTTTATTTTTAATTTTCTGTTTTTTTGTTTTTTTGTACCACCCACAACTCCCCCCCCCCCAACCCC
>MU764997.1:42377-56978 GCA_026770625.1 Nicotiana glauca
AGAGCTTCAAGGAGGGATTTCATCATCAATATTAAGGTAAGTCACTCCTATTTATTTTCAAGTTAAATACAAGACTATACCATGGATTTAGGCATGAAAATTAGTATAAAAATTGGGATTTTGGTGGGAAACCTAGAAAATTATATTCTTGGAATTTAGGCACGATTTTGAGTATGAAATTAAGAGAAAATCATATATTTGAGATCCTAAGGTCATGGGTAACCTTTATCTTCGAGAAATTTCGGATTACGGGCACGTGGGCCCGAGGGCATTTTGGTCAACCTTTCGTTCGGAGTTAAGAATTGTTATAAATTGGGTTGTAAAGTATAGTTGACCATACATTAATGGATTTATATGATCATTGGCTAGTTTTGGTGCATTGTGCGTTGGTTCGAGCCTTCGGAAGAATGTAGAATATCGATTCTGGATCTTCGGAGCGAGGTGAGTCTCCTTTCTAATCTTGTGAGGGGGAATTTACCCCATAGGTGAAATGATTGATTATGTGCTCCTAATTGTGGGGGCTACGTACGCACGAGCTGATGAGAGTCCATGCGTAGCTACTATTATGCTATTGTCCGGATAGTTAGGACCCATCAGCATGTTATACTTAGATTAATTATGAACCCATCAATGACATGA
This sequence comes from Nicotiana glauca, assembly GCA_026770625.1. Taxonomy (NCBI): domain Eukaryota; kingdom Viridiplantae; phylum Streptophyta; class Magnoliopsida; order Solanales; family Solanaceae; genus Nicotiana; species Nicotiana glauca. Next base: position 43,017 of record MU764997.1, read on the forward strand.
ATTGTTTAAATCACCTTTGATTAGTAAACGGATTTTAAAAGAGATTAAACATCATTCCTGAATTGTTAAACAGAGAATTGGATTATTTTGATAATTACTCCCCGATAAAAATTCTAATTGGCTATATGAGCATGTATCTTACGTGTACCTGCGTCGCATGGATGATTCGCGAGCAGGGTAATAGATTGCATTAAATTAATAAATGAATTTATAAAAAGACTTAAGCTTCATTTTCTCAAGTTATTAAAGAGAATTGGCCTTCTTGGATAATTGCTCCATGTTGAATTCTTGACTGATTGTCTGTCTGCGGGTGTTTATTTTGGACCGGGCCGAACGCCTCGGCAGATTAATAGATGCATCTATAGGCGCGCCGTCGACCCTCGGCAAGTTTACATTTATTTCTGTTGGATCGGGCCGTCACCTCGGTATGATTTACGCATGCTTGTATTGCTGCCTGGACTTATTTAAGTCGTTACATGCCTCACTCTGGCTCGAGATCATCTTGTTAATAATGAAAAGAAATCTTGGAAAATTTTCTATGAAAGAATTACGTGTTTAATTGTTTCCTCTATCTGGATGAAAATCATGTTAGAAATAAATCCACTGTTCGATATGTATATATTGAGAATAAATAACCATTGGACTATTAGAGTGTGTCAAGTTGACCATCTCATCTCTACCCCTTGGGGATTAGGCGGGACACTCACTGAGTACACGTTGGTTACGTACTCATACTACACTTCTGTGCATTTTTGTTGCACAGGTATATATACACCTCTAGCAGCCTATTGGGTGTAGAAGCATGGATGACGCTGGGACTAGGTGAGGTGCATCATTGAGGCGACCGCAGCTAGAGTAGTTCCTTCCAATGTACTGTATTTACTTTCTATCCACTGCATTCCGGGCGGGTGTTGTATTTTATTTTTCTTATCAGTTGTCACTCATGTACTTGTGACACCGAGTTTCTGGGATGGTTTACAATGGATTCATACTAACTGTTATTATTTAAATTTGAATTCTAATAGTGAACTTTTATTTATAAAAATGGAAGGAAAAACCTTAGATTTTCAAAAGTATTAAAAGAGGAATTAATTGATAAGTTAGTGGGCTGGCTTGACAGAGGTGTCCGACGCCACCACGACCCTTAGTGGATTTTGGATCGTGACAACATGGTATCAGAGCATTAGGTTCCCATCGGTCTCACGAGTCATGAGCAAGTCTAGTAGAGTCTCGCGGCTCGATACGAAGACGTTTGTACTTATCCTCGGGAGGTTGCAGGACTGTTAGGAGTACTTCCCTTCTTGATTTCCTTATCGTGTGGTTTAATTCCTTTGAGTCTTATGCCTTTGATTCCTTCCCACTAAATCTTACGTGCTGCGAGCGCTTGTTATAAATCAAAAGGTAAAGGATTGCAGTGGCATTACAAATGTGGTGCGGGATGATTTTTCTGGTATAGTTGATTGGACTATTATAGTCACGCTTTGGAGGGATATTCTATTGTTTCATCTCAGTAACAGAACTTCTAAGAGCCTTGAGGCTAGGCACATGTTGCCATGATGCTTATGAGCAATTATTCCGCAGTGTTGTTGTGATGGTGGGACGTTTGCCCACGGGTCGGGCAGTGAATGAATTGAAGGGAGGTTTACTTAGTGTGTAATCAAGGGATTCAGTATTTTATTCCCGGCAGGGGAAAGTCCAACGAACTGAGGATGGTCAGAAGTGGACTGGTGGAAGTAATAAAACGTGGTAATTGCAAGCGTGGCGGAGTTCTCCTCTATATTGGGGTGCTGTTGTCCTAATTGGACGTTCTAAGTTTGTTGGTGTTATAATCTGCTATAATTCGCCTTGGGGAAAGATATTATGAAATAGTATTGGAGATTCAACTGTCAGATATCGCATGATGCGGTGGTTTAAGATCGAATCAGAGTTTCTAATGTCGACGGCCGATAAAGATGACTTTTGGAAAGGTTTAAAGTTAGCAGCAATGGTGGATTCAAGTGCCACGAAGATAGATTTCATTTAAGGCAACAATTTAGAAGTAAAGTATGGGGAAGGACATGTGGGAAGTGTCAGGTGGTGTTTAAAACTTTTGGAAGGCCAAGTATGAGGATCAAGGTCGAGTGGTTAATTAAAGAGATGAGTTTCGCCAAAGTGGGAGAGTGGTGAGGGTTGCATATGGGCTTGGTAGTAGGATGACTACGTGCCTTAAAGCGAGTTAGGATCGAATTGGGGGATTTTAATGATTGGTGGTTGAAGCCTACTGGTATGATGTGAAGTATGGACTGTTATGCGGCAAAATATTGATATGGCGGAAAGGAGCTGCTTGAAATGGAGGAGGGTGCAGCATAACCCTGAATTGGAAGGATGTTGCCGCACAGTTAATTGAAGTCCGTAAGGGGCGTATGGGCTTGTGCAACTGGAAGGTGAGCTCGGACTCAGGATGAGCTATTGGTGTCATAGGGAATGTGCCCCGTGCAACGGCGTGGGAAGATATCGGGAGGTGATTCCCCTAGGTGGGTTATTCCCCGTGGGCAGGTTAGCGGTCGCGTGGTTGGCAAAGCTTCTGCAAAGAATTATATTGGTTGTTCAACAAAGAGATCGATCGTGCGAATGTGGTTAATGATTCAGAATATGAAAGATGGGGATTTACAGGAAGATTCCGAGCCCTAGCGCGTCGTTCAGCAATTGAGGCCATGAGCAGCTTCATTTCAGGAATAGTGACTTGTTCTCATGGTCGGAATTTAAATTCAGGAAGATAGGAGTTAAATTTAGATGAAAAATTCTCATTTGAGAAGCTTAAAGTTGAAAGAATGAACTAGGATTAAAATTTTGAGTAAACGACCTGGGAATTAGGATCTGAAGGTTCCAGCAGGTTCTTATGATGATTTCGGACTTGGGCGTATTCTCGGATTGGGTTTTAGATAACCGGGAGCGTTTTAGCACCTATTATGGAAGTTAGCATATTAGGAGGAATTTCTTAAGTTTGGCTTGGAGTGCATTTTAGCGTTATCGATGTCCGTTTGGGATTTCGAGACTGGGAATAGCTCCGTATGGTGAGTCTGGAGTTGGGAGCGCGATCAGAAGTGAATTCGGAGGTCCGTAGGTCATTTTGAAGCCATTTGGCTAAAGATAGAAAATTTGAAGGTTTTTAAGAAGTTTGACCAGGAGTGGACTTTTTGATATCGGGGTCAGAATCCAATTCCGAAAGTTGGAGTAGGTCCGTAATGCCAAATATGACTTGTGTGCAAAATTTGAGGTCAATCGGACGTGATTTGATAGGTTTAAGCATCAGAAATAGAAGTTGGAAAGTTCAAAGTTCATAAAGCTTGAATAGGGGTGTAATTCATGGTTTTGGCATTGTTTGTTATGATTTGAGGCCTCGAGCAAGTCCGTAATGTATTTTGGGACTTGTTGGTATGATTGGTTGGGGTCCCGGGGGACCTCGAGTGAATTTCGGGTGGTTAACGGATCAAAAATTGATTTTGAAAAAGTGCTGAAGCTGCTGGTATCTGGTATTTCCGCTTCTACGGAAATGGTCCCGCAGAAGCGGTCCCGCAGAAGCGGAGAAGAAGACGCAGAAGCTTTGGGAAGAGAGAGCTTTAGGAAGGACTGCAGATGCGGTCAAGGCTCCGCAAAAGCGGAACCGCATCTGCGGTGGTATGATCGCATAAACGAAAAGGGGGCTAAGCCAGGGAAGCCGCAGAAGCGGCCAACTGCCCGCAAAAGTGGAGCCGCATAAGCGGTTATAATTCCACAAAAGCGGAAATGACTGGAGGCAGGGGCTTGTTTTAAATCGGGATTTTGGTTCATTTCACCCATTTTTCATGGTTTGGGGGCGATTTTTGGAGAGCTTCAAGGAGGGATTTCATCATCAATATTAAGGTAAGTCACTCCTATTTATTTCCAAGTTAAATACAAGACTATACCATGGATTTAGGCATGAAAATTAGTATAAAAATTGGGATTTTGGTGGGAAACCTAGAAAATTATATTCTTGTAATTTAGGCACGATTTTGAGTATGAAATTAAGAGAAAATCATATATTTGAGATCCTAAGGTCATGGGTAACCTTTATCTTCGAGAAATTTCGGATTCCGGGCACGTGGGCCCGAGGGCATTTTGGTCAACCTTTCGTTCGGAGTTAAGAATTGTTATACATTGGGTTGTAAAGTATAGTTGACTATATATTAATGGATTTATATGATCATTGGCTAGTTTTGGTGCATTGTGCGTTGGTTCGAGCCTTCGGAAGAATGTAGAATACCGATTATGGATCTTCGGAGCAAGGTGAGTCTCCTTTCTAATCTTGTGAGGGGGAATTTACCCCATAGGTGAAGTTATTGATTATGTGCTCCTAATTGTGGGGGCTACGTACGCACGAGCTGATGAGAGTCCATGCGTAGCTACTATTATGCTATTGTCCGGGTAGTTAGGACCCATCAGCATGTTATACTTAGATTAATTATGAACCCATCAATGACTTGAATTGTTTAAATCACCTTTGATTAGTAAACGGATTTAAAAGAGATTAAACATCATTCCTGAATTGTTAAACAGAGAATTGGATTATTTGGATAATTACTCCCCGATAAAAATTCTAATTGGCTATCTGAGCATGTATCTTACGTGTACTTGCGTCGCATGGATGATTCGCGAGCGGGGTAATAGATTGCATTAAACTAATAAATGAATTTATAAAAAGACTTAAGCTTCATTTTCTCAAGTTATTAAAGAGAATTGGCCTTCTTGGATAATTGCTCCATGTTGAATTCTTGACTGATTGTCTGTCTTCGTGTGTTTATTTTGGACCGGGCCGAACGCCTCGGCAGATTAATAGATACATCTATAGGCGCGCCGTCGACCCTCGGCAAGTTTACATTTATTTCTGTTGGATCGGGCCGTCACCTCGGTATGATTTGCGCATGCTTGTATTGCTGCCTGGACTTATTTAAGTCGTTACATGCCTCACTCTGTCTTTAGATCATCTTGTTAATAATGAAAAGAAATCTTGGAAAATTTCCTATGGAAGAATTACGTGTTTAATTGTTTCCTCTATCTGGATGAAAATCATGTTAGAAATAAATCCACTGTTCGATATGTATATATTGAGAATAAATAACTGTTGGACTATTAGAGTGTGTCAAGTTGACCATCTCATCTCTACCCCTTGGGGATTAGGCGGGACACTCACTGAGTACACGTTGGTTACGTACTCATACTACACTTCTGTGCATTTTTGTTGCACAGGTATATATACACCTCTAGCAGCCTATTGGGTGTAGCAGCATGGATGACGCTGGGACTAGGTGAGGTGCATCATTGAGGCGACCGCAGCTAGAGTAGTTCCTTCCAATGTACTGTATTTACTTTCTGTCCACTGTATTCCGGGCGGATGTTGTATTTTATTTTTCTTATCAGTAGTCGCTCATGTACTTGTGACACCGAGTTTCTGGGGTGGTTTATAATGGATTCGTACTAACTATTATTATTTAAATTTGAATTCTAGTAGTGAACTTTTATTTATAAAAATGGAAGGAAAAACCTTAGATTTTCAAAAGTATTAAAAGAGGAATTAATTGATAAGTTAGTGGGCTGGCTTGACAGAGGTGTCTGACGCCACCACGACCCTTAGTGGATTTTGGATCGTGACAACATGGTATCAGAGCATTAGGTTCCCATCGATCTCACGAGTCATGAGCAAGTCTAGTAGAGTCTCGCGAATCGGTACGAAGACGTCTGTACTTATCCTCGGGAGGCTGCAGGACTGTTAGGAGTACTTCCCTTCTTGATTTCCTTATCGTGTGGTTTAATTCCTTTGAGTCTTATGCCTTTGATTCCTTCCCACTAAATCTTACACGCTGCGAGCGCTTGTTATAAATCAAAAGGTAAAGGATTGCAGTGGCATTACAAATGTGGTGCGGGATGATTTTTCAGGTATAGTTGATTGGACTATTATAGTCGCGCTTTGGAGGGATATTCTATTGTTTCATCTCAGTAATAGAACTTCTAAGAGCCTTTAGGCTAGGCACAAGTTGCCATGATGCGTATGAGCAATTATTCTGCAGTGTTGTTGTGATGGTGGGACGTTTGCCCACGGGTCGGGCAGTGAATGAATTGAAGGGAGGTTTACTTAGTGTGTAATCAAGGGATTCAGTATTTTATTCCAGCAGGGGAAAGTCCAACGAACTGAGGATGGTCAGAAGTGGACTGGTGGAAATAATGAAACGTGGTAATTGCAAGCGTGGCGGAGTTCTCCTCTATATTGGGGTGTTGTTGTCCTAATTGGACGTTCTAAGTTTGTTGGTGTTATAATCTGCTATAATTCGCCTTGGGGCAAGATATTATGAAATAGTATTGGAGATTCAACTGTCACATATCGCATGATGCGGTGGTTTAAGATCGAATCAGAATTTCTAATGTCGACGACCGATAAAGATGACTTTTGGAAAGGTTTAAAGTTAGCAGCAATGGTGGATTCAAGTGCCACGAAGATAGATTTCATTTAAGGCAACAATTTAGAAGTAAAGTATGGGGAAGGACATGTGGGAAGTGTCAGGTGGTGTTTAAAACTTTTGGAAGGCCAAGTATGAGGATCAAGGTCGAGTGGTTAATTAAAGAGATGAGTTCCGCCAAAGTGGGAGAGTGGCGAGGGTTGCATATGGGCTTGGTAGTAGGATGACTACGTGCCTTAAAGCGATTTAGGATCGAATTGGGGGATTTTAATGATTGGTGGTTCAAGCCTACGGGTATGATGTGAAGTATGGACTATTATGCGGCAGAATATTGATATGGCGGAAAGGAGCTGCTTGAAATGGAGGAGGGTGCAGCATAACCCTGAATTGTAAGGATGTTGCCGCACAGTTAATTGAAGTCCGCAAGGGGCGTATGGGCTTGTGCAACTGGCAGGTGAGCTCGGACTTAGGATGAGCTATTGGTGTCATAGGGAATGTGCACCGTGCAACGACGTGGGAAGATATCGGGAGGTGATTCCCCTAGGTGGGTTATTCCCCGTGGGCAGGTTAGCGGTCGCATGGTTGGCGAAGCTTCTGCAAAGAATTATATTGGTTGTTCAACAAAGAGATCGGTCGTGCGAATGTGGTTAATGATTCAGAATATGAAAGATGGGGATTTACAGGAAGATTCCGATAAATTTTGATGACTTATGATGGGAGGTTATGTCAATAAGAGGTAAAAAGGTCGGGCGAACTCAAGAATGGTGAAATGATGGCTTCAAGCTAAGTGGGAGAGTCTCACCGCTCGTGATTAGGCTGTATGATTAACTACTTGAGTGATTTCTGCTTATTCGCATATTGATGGATTATTTCAGCTATGAGAAAAGACCATAAGTGGTAATTCGAGCAAATGAATTGTTGGAGGCATGCGATGGTTGGCCTTATTGGCTCATGTCCGGACTTGGAAAAAGGTTCAGGATTTATGCCTTGTATGGATACAAGTTTCAGAGAAAGTGATTTTCGCCAGGTGCCTCGCCGAGAGAGTATTCGTGTGTTATAAGATCTATGGAGTGAGTTATGTTCGGGACCAAGTCAGAGCGGGTGGCTCTCAATAATGGTCCCAGTGAATTCAGAAGTTAAAGTGTGGTGCCCGATGATTTCGAGCCTATAAGTACAGTTAAGAATCAAGCTTTGTAGCAGTTTATGGGAAGAGGCCCTGAATGTTCTATGAAATTTTGACTTGTGGTGTAGCATCTGAAAGATATGAAATAGTTCGTGGGATTTGAGACAGCCTGGTCTCGTGATTCAAGGACGCTCGGGGTGAGTGTAGATGGAGTATGTTATGTGTTGAATGGAGTTAGTCTTATTTTTAAGGCAAGCAAGGAGGAATTGGAAGAAGATAAATTGATTAGCCATAGTTGAATTGGCATATTGGGGCCAATGATCAGTTTGGTCCGCGAGATCAAGTTATGTGTATGATTTGTGGGGGTATGTGGGAGGCCTTTCTTCGGCCGCCGTGATTGATGATTTATCAGGGGCATTCTTCTATTATGGCTTGGTAAGTGGAAGCGGATTCCAGAAGGGCTAGGGTGGCTTGGACCACTATTTCGAGATTTGCATACCTTATGGTTATGGGAAACTACATGTGTATTGCTATGATTCTCCTGAAGTGAGTTAAGTGGAAAGTTTGTATATGCCGAAGTGTTAAAATATTAATGATTTCGGAGTTATGATAAAAAATCGTGTTCCATCATATGTTGCCACGTTGGGTGCAGTGAGTAGCATGGGAATACGAAGTGCGGATCAAGGTTGCAGTTTAGTGTTGACAAGGATGTCACGGGCTCGGATGAGCAAGGAAAGGGTTGAATGATTAGATTAAATTGGAATTTTCCTCAGCGTCACTTGAGATCGATGTGCTGAGGAAGAGGTTTTACATCCTGTTTAAGGATTCTAGATCGCTTTTCAGCATTAGTGCGCCCGATGGTTTAGATGTGCGGACCCGTTATTTATTTCGGAAGATTGTAGGAACGTGTTTCATGGGAAGATTGTACCAGTGTGGCATGTAGCCACTTGTTTGACTAAAGATTTAAATCAAGTATGAGGAATTTGGGTAATATCATTGCCTTGAAAATTTATGCCTGGAGGGCACCTTGTTTATTGGGTTATGAACTGAGGAGGTTTGCTCCGGTTATGACGGTTGTTCCCGTGTGTCATGAGAAGAAGGAAATATTAGTATGGACCTTTGAAAGGTCATTGGCCTAATTTGATATGTTCAGGATCGGCTTGAGATCGGTGGATTGATTTATTTGTGAACACGGCTTTGTATCAGGCCACTTGTGTTCATTTCAGCGAGCGTTCCCTATGGAGGAATAGTCGAGGTGTTATTTTGTCATCAGCTATCCCAGGTAGTGATGCATTGTGAATTTTGAGACGGCCTGAGAAATTGTGTATGTGTTGAGGTTCCGCGTTGCGATGATGTTAGGTGAGCAGGATGGCTCTTGAGATTTAGATTTTGTATCGCACCTCAGTTGTGCTTGAGTTTTGTAGCCTATAGCGCTATGTGTTTTCTCAGGGATGGTATTATGCACTTAGCATGCTTACGATCGAAATTCGATATTTTTATTGTAACGAGCAAATTTAGCTCGAAGTGCAATCTCCTTATGTGAGATCTATGTGTGGATTGGGTGGCACGCCGCCATGGGTATGTCATTTGGATCAGGTTGCGCACCGCAACAGTGTGATGTCTAGTCTGGTCCTCTATGTGTTTTTGTTATTGTGTGTTTCGCTTCCTATCTTCTAAGGATAGTCTGTATTAGTGCGGGGGTTAGGTAATTCCTTCCAGAGTTCGATTTTTGTTTGTGTTGCGTTCGGATTGGTGGCCTATTGGCACATTGTGGAGTCATATGAGACTTGTGATCGCATTCGGAGTGGCTTAATGCCTGAGCAGTTCGTACTAGGTAAGATGAGATTGTGGGATTTAGGATCAGTGCAGTCTAATTATATGAAGTATATTAGTGAGCGAAGATCATTATTTGGTTCTGAATGTGGTAATGTTTCTTGTCAGAAGTATAGACTCGATGGTTGGTTGACTCGGCAGTTGATTACGAATTTGGGCATCTCATCCGTCGTGGCGGTATTGTAATAGTTAGAGTAAGACCTATGTAGGTCATGAGGTGCAATAGGAGCATCGGATTCGTGGAATTTCGATTAATTCAAACCGAAACGTTATTGTGGTCCTATGAGTAAAGTGATGCAGAGTGTGAATTCAGCAGAGTTATGCAGTCATGTTTGAGTACAGCGTATAGTGATTGATACGGTGATCGTATGTTGGAAACATGCCTGGCATAGAATTCCGAATGTTGGAATTGGGCTCTAAGGCTTATTTGCTTGAATAAAAGGGAATATCTTTAGAATTTATCGAGCCAATGCACTCAGCTAAGTTGTGGTAGCACGGGGAGGTGCATGAGAAGTTAAACATCAATTTCAGACTACTTCAGTATAGTTCTCAGCACGTTCGAGGACGAACGTATGTTTAAGTGGGAGAGAATGTAACGACCAGACCAGTTGTTTCGAGCCCTAGCGTGTCGTTCAGCAATCTGAGGCCATGAGCAGCTTCATTTCAGGAATTGTGACTTGTTCGCATGGTCGAAATTTAAATTTAGATGAATAATTCTCATTTGAGAAGCTTAAAGTTGAAAGAATGAACTAGGATTGGAATTTTGAGTAAACGACCTCGGAATCAGGATCTGAAGGTTCCAGCAGGTTCGTATGATGATTTCGGACTTGGGCGTATGCCCGGATTGGACTTTGGATAACCCGGGAGCGTTTTGGCGCCTATTGTGGAAGTTAGCATTTTATGAGGAATGTCTTAAGTTTGGCTTGGAGTGCATTTTAGCGTTATCGATATCCGTTTGGGATTCCAAGACAGGGAGTAGCTATGTATGGTGATTCTGGAGTTGAGAGCGTGATCGTAAGTAAATTCGGAGGTCCGTAGGTCATTTTAAAGCCATTTGGCTAAAGATAGAAAATTTGAAGGCTTTTGAGAAGTTTGACCGGGAGTGGACTTTTTGATATCGGGGTTGGAATCCAATTCCAAAAGTTGGAGTAGGTCTGTAATGTCAAATATGACTTGTGTGCAAAATTTGAGGTCAATCAGACGTGATTTGATGGGTTTAAGCATCGAAAATAGAAGTTGGAAAGTTCAAAGTTCATAAAGCTTGAATCGGGGTGTAATTCATGGTTTTGGCGTTGTTTGTTATGATTTGAGGCCTCGAGCAAGTCCGTAATGTGTTTTGGGACTGGTTGGTATGATTAGTTGGGATCCCGGGGGGCCTCGTGTGAATTTCCGGTGGTTAACGGATCAAAAATTGATTTTGAAGAAGTGCTGAAGCAGCTGGTATCTGGTATTTTTGCTTCTAAGGAAATGGGACCGCAGAAGCGGCCCCGCAGAAGCGGCCCCGCAGAAGCGGAGAAGAGGACGCAGAAGCTTTCGGAAGAGAGGGCTTTGGGAAGGACCGCAGATGCGGTCAAGGCTCCGTAAAAGCGGAACCACATCTGCGGTGGTATGATCGCAGAAGAGAAAATGGGGCTAAGCCAGGGAAGCCGCAGAAGAGGCCTACGGCCCACAAAAGCGGAGCCGCAAAAGCGGAAATGACTGGAGGCAGTGGCTTGTTTTAAATCGGGATTTTGGCTCATTTCACCCATTTTGCATGTCTTGGGGGCGATTTTTGGAGAGCTTCAAGGAGGGATTTCATCATCAATATTAAGGTAAGTCACTCCTATTTATTTCCAAGTTAAATACAAGACTATACCATGGATTTAAGCATGAAAATTAGTATAAAAATTGGGATTTTGGCGGGAAACCTAGAAAATTATATTCTTGGAATTTAGTCACGATTTTGAGTATGGAATTAAGAGAAAATCATATATTTGAGTTCCTAAGGTCATGGGTAACCTTTATCTTCGAGAAATTTCGGATTCCGGGCACGTGGGCCCGAGGGCATTTTGGTTAACCTTTCGTTCGGAGTTAAGAATTGTTATAAATTGGGTTGTAAAGTATAGTTGACCATATATTAATGTATTTGTATGATCATTGGCTAGTTTTGGTGCATTGTGCATTGGTTCGAGCCTTCGGAAGAATGTAGAATGCCGATTATGGATCTTCGGAGCGAGGTGAGTCTCCTTTCTAATCTTGTGAGGGGGAATTTACCCCATAGGTAAAGTGATTGATAATGTGATCCTAATTGTGGGGGCTACGTACGCACGAGGTGACGAGAGTCCGTGCATAGCTATTATTATGCTATTGTCCGGGTAGTTAGGACCTATCAGCATGTTATACTTAGATTAATTATGAATCCATCGATGACTTGAATTGTTTAAATCACCTTTGATTAGTAAACGGATTTAAAAGAGATTAAACATCATTCCTGAATTGTTAAACAAAGAATTGGCTTATTTGGATAATTACTCCCCGATAAAAATTCTAATTGGCTATCTGAGCATGTATCTTACGTGTACCTGTGTCGCATGGATGATTTGCGAGCGGGGTAATAGATCGCATTAAACTTGGATAATTAGAATTGGCCTTCTTGGATAATTAGAATTAGATCTCAAGTTATTAAAGAGAATTGGCCTTCTTGGATAATTGCTCCATGTTGAATTCTTGACTGATTATCTGTCTGCGTGTATTTATTTTGGACCGGGCCGAATGCCTTGGCAGATTAATAGATGTATCTATAGGCGCGCCATCGACCCTCGGCAAGTGCACATTTATTTTTGTTGGATTGTGCCGTCGTCTCGGTATGATTTGTGCATGCTTGTATTGTTGCCTGGACTTATTTTAGTTGTTATATGCCTCACTCTGGCTCGAGATCATCTTGTTAATAATGAAAAGAAATCTTGGAAAATTTCCTATGAAAGAATTACGTTTTTAATTGTTTCCTCTATCTGGATAAAAATTATGTTAGAAAGTAAATCCACTGTTCGATATGTATATATTGAGAATAAATAATCGTTGGACCATTAAAGTGTGTCAAGTTGACCATCTCGTCTCTACCTCTTTGGGATTAGGCGGGACACTCACTGAGTACACGTTGATTACGTACTCATACTACACTTCTGTGCATTTTTGTTGCACAGGTATATATACACCTCTAGCAGCCTATTGGGTATAGCTGCATGGATGACGCTGGGACTAGGTGAGCTGCATCATTGAGGCGACCGCAACTAGAGTAGTTCCTTCCAATGTACTATATTTACTTTCCGTCCACTATATTCCGGGAGGATGTTGTATTTTATTTCTCTTATCAGTAGTCGCTCATGTACTTGTGACACCGGGTTTCTGGGATGGTTTACAACGGATTCGTACTAACTGTTATAATTTAAATTTGAATTATAGTAGTGAACTTTTATTTATAAAAATAGAAGGAAAAACCTTAGATTTTCAAAAGTATTAAAAGAGGAATTAATTGATAAGTTAGTTGGCTGGCCTGACAGAGGTGTCCGGTGACACCACGACCCTTAGTGGATTTTGGGTCTTGACACTATTTAAAATAAAGAAACGATAAATTATTTAGTTAATATACTAATTAAGCTTACAAAAATGAAGCTGGATGTTTTAACATTCTATACTTCAAATGCGAAGGCAAATAGCTAATGGGTGGGCTGGTTAAATAGTTTGGGCTGCATATGTAACGACCCGGCCAATCGTTTTGAGCTCTAGCGCGTCGTTCGACGGTTTGAGGCCATGAGCAGCTCCTCTTAAGAGACTTGTATGCGTGGTCATAACTGGAATTTCGGAAGTTCAGAGTTTATTTGGAAAGAGAATTCTCATTTTGGACGCTTTAAGTGGGAAGAAACCGACTAAGGGTTGATTTGAGTAAACGACCTCGGAGTCGGGATTTGAGGGTGTCACGACCCTAGTTCACCCTCCATGAACATGTCGTGATGGCACCTAGTCCCTATGACTAGGTAAGCCTAACAATGCGGAAGATAAACCAATTTGTGGAAGAAAGTAATTAAACTGAACTAGTGAAATAAATCAGTGCTTAAGGTGCTGCCTGGCACATATAGCAACAAGTCTCGAAGTTAACAAATATTCCCAAAACCCAGAATCTCACAAATCACAAGCTAAGGGATACATAAGAGGCTCTGACTCAAGAATGTCTATACAAAGGAGAAATACTGAAAGAACTATACTTATTACAGAAAGCTGGAAAGGGACTCCGCGGTCTGCGGACGTAGCAGATATACCTCGAAGTCTCTACCAATACGCCTCCTTCCAAGACTGACAGAACTAAATGGGAGTACCTGTACCTGCACAACAAAAGTGTGCATAAGAGTAGCATGAGCACACCACATCGGTGCCCAGTAAGTACCAAGACTAACCTCGGTGGGGTAGTGACGAGGAACAGTCAAGGCACCTACCGGTGAAATAAACAGTATAATCATGGTAGATAAGGAAACGATATATAAATATGTAAAGTCTGCATGGATATTCAAAAATGCTACA
>MU765013.1:0-28064 GCA_026770625.1 Nicotiana glauca
ATTATTGTAACAAAAATTATTTATTTTGATTTTGGAATTCTTTTACTTGGGGTAAAAATCACGTGCTCACAGCAGGCCGGGTGAGAAATGGGTTTGGGCCTAGGGAAACGGGTGTGTTGGTTTGGGCTGGGTTAAAAGAAATTAATTGACAAAAGGGCCCAATTCGATTCCCTTATTAAACTGCCCCTTTTTCCTTTTGTATTTTTTTTTGTTTTATCCCTTTTTATTTTGTTTTCTTTTGTATTTTTGTATGTATTTTGATTTTATTAAAAATGCTAAAATAAACTCACAATCATCTTAACACTAAATATTAGATTTCCTAGTTAATTCCGATTAAAAGAAAAATGTAAACTAATACTAGTTTGAACTAAAAATGCAAAACGGACCATTTTTGTTATTTTCTTTATATTTTGTTCTAAAACAAATTAATACTAAAATATGAAATTAAATCCTAAATGCAAAATGCATATTCTTGCATTTTCATATGAATTATCATGCACAAATAAAAATGCAACCAATTAACACAAAATTCACAAAAATTGTAAAAATAAGGAAAAATCTTTTGTATGGAATTTTTGGGAATAGTTCATATATAGGGCAAAAATCACGTGCTCACAAATCCAACAGTTGCACGGCATCAACCTTCGTGCTTTTACTCTCATCCTTACCCAAAGCAACTAAATAAAATGCACGGCATCACCCTTTCGTGCTTTCCTCACATAACTCTCATTTCATGGCACGGAATGATCCTTCGTGCAAATATAATCAACAATGGCACGGAATGACCCTTCATGCATAATATAATCAACAATGGCACGGAATGACCCTTCGTGCATAATCACTCCTCCTCACCCAAACAACAATCACAACCAAACGTGCGAGGGAAATAAATAATAACAAGAAATGTCCCGGTAAGGGAAGAACAGAATTAAATGTCCAAATCCCGGCAAGGGAGCAATAACAACAACCTACACATCCCGACAAGGGAGATAATCACATCTCTTTCTAATTCTTTTATTTCTTACTCGATAGTATTTTATCGTTTGAGCCAACGCTCCAAAGAATTTACAATTCATAATTAATCCTCAAACTTTTCACATTATGTCGAAAAATTATTAATTAGCTTGGAAGAGTCTCAAAGTACACCAAAACAAGTACCAACAAAGACCTACGGTCATACTAGACACCGGTGTATAGATACTCGTCACCATGCCTATACACCGTACTCGATCATTTAGCAAATAATAATAAATAATACTCCTATCCTATTCCCTCGAGCCAAAGTTAGATCAAACACTTACCTCGGTCCAAAGAATAGCAATCAATCCTCAATTATCGCCTTTCTTCTACAATCTGACTCCAAAACAATGATATCTAGGCATAATTAATTCAATAGCATCAATAAAGGCTCAACAACATAATCCCATAGCCTAGAAATGAGTTTTCTAGCATTCTTCCAAAAATACCAAAATTTGACACCAGGTCCACATGGTCCAAACACGAGGCTCAGACCAAAACCTAGTCACACATAACCCCACGAGTTCAAATATATAATTTATTTTAAGATCCGACCCCAAATTGAGGTTGAATCACCCAAAATTACCAAAACCCTAACTCTACCCAAAACCCCTAATTTCTACCTTGATTTCATGATTTACGGCTAGGATCTCAGTAGTTAATGAAGGAAATTGAAGAAAACAAGTTAAACAATGCTTACCCAAGAAGTTTTGATGAAGAAGTGCTCTAAAATTCGCCCTAGGACTTTGGAGAAGGAAGAGCTAGTGAAGGGTTATGTTTTTCCCGTCACTGGTTCTGTTTTTGACTTAAAAATTCGCTGGGCAAAATTGCCCTTCGCAGTCGCAGGAAAGGGACCGCGTTCGCGAAGGGTAAACTGGGCAATACATCGCGAACGCGTGAAAAGGGAACGCGAACGCATAGAAGAAAATGTTGGGGGTCCAGGGGCTGTTATACGCAAACGCGATAGGGGAATCGCGAACGCGGTGAAGGGGGATTTGTAACTACGCGAACGCGGGTAGAACCACGTGAACGCGTTGAGTAGACTGGTTAACTTACGCTTTCACGAGATGAAGGATGCGAACGTGAAGAAGGAACCTCTGGGGGCCTTGAACTTGGCTTACGCGATCGCGATAGGGGTGATGCGAACACGAATGAGGGGAACATCAAAGCACTGCGAACGCGAGCATGTGGCCGCGTTCGCGAAGAACAACTTGTCTGTGTAAAAATGCAGCAAAAATCTGATCCTTTCCTAAGTGTAAAAACACCCCGAACCACCTCCAATTCACTCCCGAGCCCTCGGGGCTCCTAACCAAACACACACACTAACTCAATAACACCCTACGAACTTACTCGAGCGATCAAACCGCCAAAATAACATCAAAATCATTGAATCAAGCCTCAAAACTCATGATTTTTCTTCTAAACTTCATAAACTTTCAAACTCGGAACTCATAGTCCGAAACACGTCAAACGACGTCCGATTTCGACCAAACTTCACAGAAAGTGCTTAAACAATATATAAGACTTGTACCGGGCGTCAGAACCAAAATACAAGCCCGATACCATAGTCTTTTAATCAATTTTTATTTCCATTTTCCTTAACAATTTTAGAAAAACAATTTAAAAGAGAAATTCTTTTACTCGGGTTCTAGACCTCGGATTTCGACTCCGGGCACATGCCCGAGTCCCATATTTTTCTACAAACCTTCCGGGACCGTCAAATCACGGGTCCGGGTCCGTTTACCAAAAATGTTGACCGAAGTCAACTTTAATCATATTAATATCAAAATTCTTCAAATTTTTCACAGATTTCACATATTTCAACATAAAAGCTTTCCGGCTACGCGCCCATACTGCGCACGCAAATTGAGGCAACTATAAGTGAGGTTTTAAAGGCCTCGAAAGCACGGAATAAGGGAGAAATCCGATGATGACCCTTTGGGTCGTCACATTGCTGTAGCACCACAATGCCTTTACCCAGGCTCACCACATCAGACCTAAGCATAAGACCACACTGTCTCAAACCCATGAGCCACTGAGCACTCTCTCAAATACTCCCAGAAACACCACATTCCCAAAATAATCTGCTGTGAAGAACTCCCTGTGAATCTAAATCCGTTACCTTTATTTTCCTGATACTGATGCATAGAATCCCATAATTAATATTAAAATACCACAAGCCTTGACATTTCCCAATGAAAACACAGTCTCTAACCACACGCACAATCTTAAGACACTGGGTTGTCACATGTAGAATCTTGAACACATTAGAACCATTCTAGAAAGTCATTCACTCTTACTTAAACTGCAAATTACCTGACCTGACGAATAGAACCACTCGTGCCTTATTGCACTCCGATACCGCAAAATGAGATCCTCATCCCAATACAAACAAACATCTTCCTGCTCCATGCACCGAGCATTCTTACCAATAACAGCTTAAGATATCCTCTAATTCTTACACATCTGTAAGGCACCATATAACCTTTGTCAAAATTTTGCTTCGCTCGTGCCATCCTCGGCTCAATTTCCGCAACCAGAACTGATTCGCCAGCATGCCTCGAACTGGAACCAACATAGCACATGACCGTACAATTAGCTAATTAATAGCAAACTCCCCAACTTGGCTCGAAGCCATATATTAAGACATCCTCAGCAACTCATAACACTTTTACTCTAATGATGCCATAATACCATAGTGAGGTTAAACTCAAATCATTTACAAGTTTGTGAAAACACAGAACATCTAGTACTGTAATCCTTTGCAAATCCCGCATTCATCCCCACATCAGTTGAGTCCACTCTCTTAAGCGACCAGAATTTTTCAAATTTCAACACGTACTTTTCAATTACACATGAGATCTTCTAACATACACATAAGGATCATAACACTTAAGAACACTCCGCAGGAAATAACCTACCTGCTTCGCCTCAATTTAGTATTTCTGCATACCTTCCACCGTCTTACACATTACATAGTCATTTAGTCTTCCTAGGCCCGAACTTATACCGCCACATGAAATGCACTTCCCTCCCCAACTAGGAGACACGAAAATATTCTTCACGCGCCCATAACTCGGGCTACACATCAAATCACAATAGAAATCGAACACTTAACAATTCGTCTATTATCCAGCAGACTTCTTCGTCACTACCAAGTCATATAAATATATCTCGCAGTACTAACATACTCATCACATGGATATCCAACCGCCATTCCGGCTAATAGGGACAATACCAAACACATAAGTCCAAACACTTGCTCACACAATCAGCACCTCGGTGCTCAAGCCATAGGAAATATCCGGCCTCAAGTCCTCCAGACTGGCCTAACATCAAACTCATAGAGATCACATCTCGCCCCTTGATCGGGGAATCACAAGCCATCAAAGCACATCTGATACTAAGCGCTAATGTGCGCATACACACACGTGGAAGGAATTTCAAGAGTTTCTTTTCAAGCTGAATCAAGGACGCACGATAAGAATTCAAGAATGTGAAGTTTTCCTAAAGGTTCTGCAGCCTCTCGAGGATAAATACAGACGTCTCCGTACTGATCCGCGAGACTCTACTAAACCTGCTCATGACTCGTGAGACCTAGTAACCTAGGCTCTGATACCAGCTTGTCATGATCCAAACCCCGCTCCGGTCGTGATGGCGCCTCTCGTGAAGACACGGCCAGCCAACCAAACCTATTTTCCTCTTTCCAAAAATAGATAAACACGAATAAACAATTTTAAAGGTGATTTAATAATATTACTAGCGGAAGTACAACCAAACACAGCCCAAACCGGGGTGTCACAAGTCACGAGCATCTAGAGAAATCTAAATACAACTACAGGGCCAGCAATATACAGAATAAAATTTAGAACCAAAGGAATTAATCCGGTACCGCGAACGATGGCAGTCACCTTGATCAGCTATGATAGCACAATCTTCAACCAGCTCAAAACCCGCTACCAGGTGAACAAATACCCGTATCTACACGCGAGGTGCATGGAGTAAAATGAGTACTCCAACTCAGTGAGTAATAAAAGTAAATAATAACTGAGCAGCAAGAAAGCACGTAAAGCAACCAACATGCTGTATAGAAGCCGGGTACAATTTTATGAGAAAATAGTGAAATCTGTAGAAATGCCTTGGCTCAGTTCAAATCTTTTTTGAAAATGATCTTTTCAATAATTTTACGAAAACGATTTCAAAATGATTAGTGCTGATAAGCACAGAAAATCCGCCCCTCGGGCACAAATACCACAGTAAAACAGGTAAAGGCAAATAAATATGCAAGATGAGCACATAAAAGTTCACCCCTCGGGCACATCTCAAAACAGCACCAGCCTCTCGGACTCAATATCAATCGCTTAGAACAGTGTCAGCCCCTCGGGCTCAGTATCACATCACTCAAATAGTATCAACCCCTCGAGCTCAGTATCACATCACTCAAACAATATCAGCCCCTCGGGCTCAGTATCACATCACATGGGTACCCGTACTCACTAAGGGTATACAGACTCCGTGAGGGGCCCCTTACGGCCCAAGCGCAATATCAAGCCACCTCGTAGCATATAAACAAGGCCTGAAAGACTCCTCACATCACACTCGAGGCCTGAAAGCCTCCTCGCATAACGCTCGAGGCCTGAAAGCCTCCTCACATAACGCTCGAGGCCTGAAAGCCTCCTCATATATCACTCGAGGCCTGAAAGCCTCCTCACATATCACTCGAGGCATGAAAGCCTCCTCACCCCACGCACAAGGACTGAAAGCCTCACTCAGTCCAGAAAATATCATAAGCCCCTCGGGCATCAATAAAATAATAGTTCTCAGCCCAGACAACAGTGAAATATCAATAAAGTCTAAAAAATCAATTAAAACGGCTGAGCTTGCAAAAATAGTATAAACAACAGGACTGAGTTCAAGTAGTATATCGAATAGTGAGGAAAAAGTGATAAAAATCCCCGAAGGGTTCAAATAGTTGGCACGAAGCCCAAATATGGCAATCAGCCCAAATCATGATAATATCAAATAAGTTTCAATCAAATACGCGGTGACATCAACAACTGAGATAGACCAAGTCATAATCTCCAACGGTGCTCTACCCCACGCGCGCTATCCGGCGTGTAAATCACCTCAATATAGCACTACGGTATGCAATCCGGGGTTTCAAACCCTCAGGATATCATTTACAATCATTACTCACCTCGAACCGATGAAATCTCTAGCTCGCGCGCCTTTGCCCCTCAAACCGGGCTCCATGCGCGTCGAATCTATCTAGAATCAGAGCGAATGCATCACAATAGGCTAAGGGAACATAACCCAATCGAAAAGACTCGAAAAATATCGATAACCACGAAATTTGCAAAAACCCGAGCCCCGGGCCCACTTCTCGAAAAATCAGAAAATTAACATCACCGGATTCCTTATCTCCTCACGAGTCTATACATATCAAATTTACCAAAATCGGAGTCCATTTGACCCTTCAAATTTTATTTTTAAATCATCAAGTTCCTAAGCCCTAACTTCACTCTATTTTGATGAATTTCAACCAATTTCTTTGTTAAATTTATCATAACTTCATGTATTTAGGCCAAGGAACTTACCTCCAATCACACCTAGTCAAAATCCCCCTTCAATTCCGTCCAATAGCTCTCATGCTCGCTTAAAAAATGGTAGAAATAACATAAGCTTCGCGGAACAAAATAAACATTAAAAACCCTTCTGGCACCAGGGGTTTCCGCTTCTGCGATCCCTAGTTCCGCTTCCGCGATACCGCTTATGTGGTTCCTTTCCGCTTCTACGAAATTTCATCTTAAGTTCATAAATTGCTTCTGCGATTGCCCTTCCGCTTCTGCGGACTCGCCTGTGCGAAAAAGGTTCCGCTTCTGCGGAACTACCCTACTAAGCCATGGACCGCTTTTGCGACCCTCCATACGCTTCTGCGGTCCATTTCCGCAGAAGCGAAAATATCAGATACCAGCTAAACCCTGCAATTCCTCAACTCAAATTTCATCCCGTTAGCCATCCGAAATCACCCCGAGGCCCCCGGGACCCCCGAGACCTCAACCAAAGGCACCAGCACATCCTAAAATATCATTCAAACTTGTTCCAATCATCAAAACACATCAAACAACGCTAAAACCATTAAATCACATCGGATTCAAGCCTAAGCTTCTTAAAAACTTCCGAAACTCGCATTCGATAAAAAACCCAACCAAATCACCTCCGAATCACCTGAAATTTTGCACACATATCCAAAATCACCTAATGAAGCTACAGCAATCCTCGGAATCCCATTTCGACCCTCGGATCAAAATCTCACCTATCAATCAAAATTCGCCAAAATACTAACTTCGTCAATTCAAGCCTAATTCTAGACCGGACCTCCAAAATCAATTCTGATCACACTCTTAAGTCATAAATCATTTCCCGAAGCAAACCGAATCACCAGAAATCACATCCGAGCCTTCTAACTCATAAGTCAACGTCCGTTTGACTTTTTCAACTTAAGCCTTCTTAAAAGAGACTAAGTGTCTCATTTTCTACCAAAACCAATCCAAATCAACTATAACACACCAAGTACTGATAATGAAACATGAAGAAGCATAAGAATGGGGGAAACAGAGCGGTAACTCATGAGGCGACGAGTCGAGTCGTCATAGGAGAAATTCAAAAATAGCCAGATTTACTACTGGTCGTTCAAAAATAGCCCAATTTCAAAAGTAATCGAAATTTAGCCACTTTTTATATAAGGATAAATCTGAGCGAAAATACTATTCAAAATCCGAAAAATACTCCAGTATATTATGCTGGAGTTCGAGCATAAGTATACTTGAACTCCAACATATTATACTGGAGTTCCAGAATAAGTATGTTGGAACTCCAGCATAATATGACGGAGTTCCAGCACAAGTACACTAGAACTCCATTATAATATACTGGAGTTCAGCAAGTATATTGGTCCAATATAATATACTAAAGTTTGGAGCACATGTGCTCCAGTCTCCTGTATATTATACTTGAGTCAGCAAAGTATACCGGTCCAACATAATATGCTAGAATTCATGCACAAATGCATCGAACTTCAATATATTATGCTGCAACGGTCTCTATTGCAGCAAAATAATAACTATTTATTATTGACTTGATAAAGTAAATCTATTTCTAATTGACCCTTTCGAAAACTGGCTATATACCGAACCTCAGCCCACTCCAAAAAAGAGGGATTTCCCTTTCTAATTTGATTTTCACGGAAAAGGGACGTCACCCCAATTCAATAGAATCGGCAGCCACTATTTCTCACTACTGCCGACACCCAGCCTCACCCACCTAATTCCAAAAGAAGACCCAGCCCTTTTCACCTCTCTTTCTCTCTCCTTTCTTTCGCTGCTGTTACGTCGCCGGAAACGGCCCAAATCCAGCAGCCTCCATGGAGAAATGACTGACTGGCCGTAGAGAATTACAGATCCGGTCGAGTTGCTGCCCTATTTTTGGTTGCCAACGAGGTTCCGTTCGAGATTTCTAGTTCCGGTTTGAGTTCGAGGTTCCAGTCTAAAGTTGATTTTGGGTCTAGGATCTGTCATGAGTGGTCGTTTTATGAATTTTGCTGGAAGCTTTTTTCAATGGAAAGTCGTTGTTTCAGTTAAGGTCCATTCTCAATTTGTTTTTACTATGAATTAGTTGAATATTATGTTTGTTTGCTTCTGCTATATCATTTAATTGGTTTATTTTTGTTAAAACCCTTGAATGCTTGAATGTGTTTCTGATAATGTGTTATTCAAGTAATTTGGTAGATCAGGATAATCGCTATTCTGTCACCACGCACTTGTTGATTGTTTGCCTTCGGAACATTTCTTTTTTAAGTTTTTGATGTCTCGCTGTATTCCCAGTTCAATGTGCCCCTGCAAATGAGGAATATTTGGGAATTCTAACAAAATGTTTTGTTGAAAGTGAACGTTTTACAAGGTAGAACATTGATTGGAGTTTTTGAAAGCTTCAGTTTTGTTTTAAATTAGTTTGGACCAAAGAATCGATTGGGTCAGTAACCATAATCTGATTTTGCTTTGGTAAATGTTCCAAGTTTGATGGCTATTCCAACTTTGGGGTTAATAATGGACATGAATACCGTGCTAGCCTAATGTCCCTATGTATTCCATAATTATAATAATCAAATCTCACACCCTTCCACAATAATTTCCACAATCAATGGCCTCACAACAATCTTGAACTTAAGGAGAAATAATTCATGAACAATCGTAGCTTGCTTTAGGCGCGTTAATTAAATAAATCATCGTGACTATGGGTATGGTTCCCGTGGCATAGTCATGATGCACAAATCTAAATCCGGGTATTTCATGTGACCTACCATAATTTTGAATATTATTATTTTATAATAATAAAATATGTTCTAAATCCGGTTAAGTTTTGGAAGTGTGTGGGTAGAGCAGGATTGGAGTGGTTGACTGTGTTGTTCAATGTAATTTTTAGGACGAAGAGGATGCCGGAGGAGTGGAGGTCAAGTACAGTGGTACCGTTGTACAAGAACAAAGATGATATCCAGTGTTGTAATAATTATAAGGGTATCAAGTTACTTAGTCATGACATGAAAGTCTGGGAGAGGGTGGTGGAGGTGAGGGTGAGGAAGACGGCGTTTATATCCGACAATCAGTTTGGGTTCATGCCGGGTCGCTCCACTACGGAAGCTATCCACCTTATTAGGAGGTTAGTGGAACAGTACAGGGATAAGAAGAAGGATCTGCACATGGTGTTTATTGACTTGGAGAAAGCGTATGACAAGGTCCCCAGGGAGGTGCTCTGGAGATGTCTTGAGGCAAACAACGTGTCGGTAGCCTACATAAGAGCAATCAAGGGCATGTATGATGGAGCTAAGACTAAGGTTAGGACTGTGGGAGGCGACTTGGAGCATTTTTCGGTTGTTATGGGATTACACCAAGGCTCTGCGCTTAGCCCGTTCTTATTTGCCTTGGTGATGGATGCATTGACACAACATATTCAAGAGGATGTGCCATGGTGTATGTTATTTGTTGATGACGTAGTTCTAATTGATGAGAAGAGGGTCGGTGTTAACGAGAGATTGGAGGTTTGGAGACAAACCCTCGAGTCTAAGAGTTTCAAATTGAGCAGGTCTAAGATAGAATACCTGGAGTGCAAGTTTAGCGTTGAGTCGAGGGAAGTAGGCAGGGACGTGAGGCTTGGATCACTGGTCATCCCCAAGAGAGATAGCTACAAACATCTTGGGTCGATGATCCAGGGAAACGGAGAGATCGACGAGGATGTCACTCACCGTATATGGGCAGGCTGGATGAAATGGAGGCTTGCATCTGGAGTTTTGTGTGACAAGAAAGTGCCACCGACAATCAAAGGTAAGTTTTATAGAGCTGTGGTTAGACCGGCCATGTTGTATGAGGCAGAATGTTGGCCGGTTAAGTACTCCCATACCCAGAGGATGAAGGTAGCAGAGATGAGGATGCTGAGGTGGATGTGCGGGCACATTAGGATAGACACGATTAGGAATGAAGATATTCGGAAGAAGGTGGGCGTGACCCTTGTGGATGACAAGATGCGGGAAGCGAGGCTCAGATGGTTCGTGCACGTGCGGAGGGGAAGCCTTGATGCTCCAGCGAGGAGGTGTGAGCGGTTGGCCATGGTGGGTACGAGAAGAAGTAGATGGAGGCCTAAGTAGTATTGGGGAGAGGTGATCAGGCAGGACATGGTGCGACTGGAGATTTCCGAGGACATGGCCCTTGATAGAAAGGTTTGGAGGTCAAGCATTAGGGTTGTAGGTTAGGGAGTAGTAGAGCTTTCCTTACTTCATACCCGGGGTGAGGCGGGGTTGGAATTGGGTCGGTCTTAGATGACTTGCAGTTTATGTTGAATCCACACTATCCTTGCTGCTTATCTTAGCCCCGGGCCTTAATTACTGGTTATTGTTATTGCATGTCATTTATCTTTTTGTTGTTATGCTTCTGTTACTATTACGGTTGCTACTGGAGCTACTAATGAATTGTCTCTTCCCTTTTTTTTTTTTTTCTGAACCGAGGGTCTATCTGAAACAGTCTCCCTGCCCTATCGGGGTAGGGGTAAGGTCTGCGTACACATTACCCTCCCTAGATCCCACAAATTTTACTGGGTAGTTGTTGTTGTTGTCAACTGCGGGTGTACATTTCATCTGACCCGACTTCAATTTCCAATAATGTTAAATAAATTAAATATGTCGTGAACCGCAGGTGCTTTTCATGTAGCGTGGTTTACGATGTGTTCTCATAAACAAATAAGACAGTCGCGAATTTTTCCTAAAAAATATTAAAAGTGGTTAGAAAGTTAAAAATGCACATAGGTTTAAAATGTGTAATTAATCAGATAATTAGGCTAATTACTAATAGTTGAGCCACCGTGTTAAAACCACGGAACTCGAGAATACCTAACACTTTCTCCCGGGTTAACAGAATTACTTACCCGGATTTTTGTGTTCGCAGACCATAAAACAAGTCAAACTTCCTCGATTAGGGATTTTAAACCGGTGACTTGGAACACCATAAATTATCCCAAGTGGCGACTCTGAACTTAAATAAAATAATCCCGTTTCGATTGTCACTTAAATTGGAAAAACTCCCTTATACCCCTTTCCGGGGTCGAAAAAGGAGGTGTGACACAACCCACAACAATAGAATGCTTGGCTAGGATGTGAGACCAATAATATCTACTTTTTATGTGGTGGAGTGGGGTCCACACGAGCTTTTTGGGTTGTTTATGGAGGGAGGACCACTGTAATTTTTTAAAGAGGGGGGAATTCTGTCCATAACGTGGGGGAAAGGGAAGGGGACGATTATTTATACATGTATAGTGGGGTTTCTTGCTGTGTTTATATAAAACGCAGTAATGAACCGCGCTTTACATAGCTGTCTTATCAGCTTCCACGTAAAGCACGATATGAAACTATTTTATATAAAATGCAGTAATAAATCGCGATTTACCTTAACATCCCAAACGGCCTTTTAAGGTAAAAGGCGGTTCATAACCGCGTTTTATATAGAATGATAACTTTATTTTTTTCCAAAGAACCACATTTTGATTCGGACTCTATGAAAAGGATTCGTTCAAAAATAGGCAAGGTGGATTCTTCCTCTCTTAGGCAGCAAACTTTTATGCGTACTCCTCTCCGGTGAAATCGAAGTTGTAAGTTCCCTCTAAGATTCCTTCTCTCTCATGGAAAGGAAATTGAACAAATTCCTATTTATTTTGCCATTTCTTAATCGAGTTTCTTTTAATTTCTACTTAAATATGTTCTCCTTTTGTGGAGACGATTTAATATGGAATGTGTTTTTCCGTAAGTAAATTTATTCCTCCTTTTTCCAAATTAATTGTCTTACTTTTATTGTGAACTGGCCCAAATGCTTCATTCACAATTCAATACTTGTTTCAGTGTTTTGGTTTTTAGAAATAGGGAATAACTTTTGTTTTGAGAAACTAATTCTGTGTTTACACCTCTGAAATATTTTTACAGATTTTAATCTTTTCTTAATTTAGTCGTGTCTAAGCAAAATGAAATCTCACATATATTGAAAAACATAAAATTATATGCAATTCTTATCTGCTTTTCATGTCATAATGGGTCTGAAGTTGTTGTGTATATTGATTTTCCTTTTGACGAATCCTAATAAAATTTTTGAGAACTGATAAGAAGGAGAAAAAGATATTATGGCCTTAAAAATGGAATTTTTCATATTGCGATTAGTTTTCAGCCCTTCGAAAGCAATTTTTACTGTTAAGTAATTTTCTGAATATTTTTGCTTTCTTATCATACAAAAGTATTATCTATCAGGATTATTAATTACTTAGATTTGTAGATTATATCATAGAGTCCAATAGTCATGGTGGTGTTGATGGTAATGGTGGAGGAGGGTGAGAACTGCTAGTGGTGGAAGAAGAAGTGGGAGAGGGAGGGTAAAATGGATTGAGCCGGTGAGGTGCCATGCCACGTGGTATCCACCTCACCAAGATGTCAGTCTACGTGGGATCGGGTGTCTACCTTGGACAGCTCTAATGGAGGAGGGATATATCTGAGCTGCTAGTATAACATCGAGGGTATTTTTGAACGGATAGTATAATGGAGGGTAAACTTAATCCATTTCGCAAAGTAGATTGGTAAATTTGACCCTTTTCCCTTTGGGGGAAGATATGAGTCCAATGAGTTAGTTGAAAAAAATGTATTAGTAAATGGGTGGCTTGAGTTGGGCAAGTATTTTACTGGGTTCCATGTGAGGGTATTTGTTAGCTTGGACTAAAAGTGCACCAATTTTGCAAAGTTAAAGGTTAATAGTGCTTCAAGTTAAAGAACAAGGCCTATTTTTGTCATTTAAAGCCTAAAATTGAGGAATTCTTTGGCTTTTTTTCTCTATAAACAGCAGCATTTGTGAAAATCTCCCGGGACAGAGGTGGGCTTTAATTTTGCATAGCCGCCTGCCGATATGCATGTATTACATTTAGTGAAGGTATGGATTCATTGACCATTTCCATCTTCTTCTGTTTTAGTCAGCCTTTTATCAAATATTGCTTATAGTGTGTAGGAGATTTTGTTGTGTTTATGGTTTTTACGGTACGAATTAGTTCAATACTTTAAACAAAAGTGTTGACTGATCCCTATGTGGATCTATGGGTGGATAAACTAGGGCTCCTTGGGCCAACATAGCTTCGCCCCTGGTTGTCATCAAGGCTTTAAGGCATACTTTTCCTTGCTAATGAGCATAATCTGGAAGAGGCAATACTAAACAATTGATATTTCGTTTTGTCGTAAATTTTCTTCAATTCTTTGTCCATATATTTGGTATTCATGCTTAAAGATATTAGTCTTGGACTACACATACATATTTGTAGTTCTTCTCCATTTGCGCCTTTCTTCATTAAAGCCCACATTTTATTTGCGCTTAAAGCCCCAACAGACTTTAGAGCTTTTTTGCGCTTTTCGTCTTTGATAACACTGTTCACTTTTATGTTTTTTTAATTTCTTAGCTTATTTCATATGTAAAACTAACAAAATTTCTCCACTGATGCAGTGAGCTTGCATGTATGATTTCATTGATTAAGTGGTACAATATTACTTCTATAAGAATATTATTAACTAATTAGATGACTGAACTCTTTCTTTATGTTTGAGTGCTTTCCACCAATTTGGATTATAGGTCCATTTTTTAAATCTTGAAAATGTTTTTACCTTTGCTGATGGGACATGTGGTGTTTACAATGGTTGAAAATTTTAGTACGCAGTAGAAATTATGTACTTAATGTGCTTGGCAGTGAACCTACAACTTTTGTCAAATTCCAATTTGAAATCAAGAAGCTAGGTGGTCAATGGAATCGTGAGCAGCAGAGGAAGTAACTGAGTGCAGCATCAGAATTGTTCTTCATTTCTTGAATTCTAGAAGTAAGAATGAGGATAGTCGGATTGACCGGAGGAATTGCTTCAGGGAAGAGCACTGTCTCCAATCTTTTCAAAGCTCATGGTATTCCTGTCGTCGATGCTGATATTGTAGCTCGTGTAACTACTTTTTCCTCTTGATTTATCTGTTCTTTTACTAGGTTTATTTAGTCCATCAAATATAAAGAGTCTCAAAATATTATGTTTAATTAACTGCTAAATTTGGCCTCTACCTTCACAAGTAGGAATAAGGATTGCGTACACATCACCCTCCCCATACCCCACTTGTAGGATTGCACTGGGTTTGTTATAGTTGTTGTTGTAACTGTTGAATTTCGGCATACCACTAAGTTTAAATTTTTGGATAAAGCTCTTTACTGACAAAATATTAAATTATGTAGAACGTTTTGAAGAAAGGAACTGGTGGTTGGAAAAAAGTTGTGTCTGCATTTGGTGAGGACATCTTACTGGACAATGGAGAAGTTGATCGCGCAAAGTTAGGTCAAATAGTATTCTCTGATCCAGGGAAGCGTCAGCTTCTTAATAGGTAAAGTTTGTTATGAAAATGATCGACGCATGATTAGTTCTGTATTCAGTATTTCAATTGGATACCGTAGTCAATCAAAAACAAGTGGAAAGTAGTACTTCCTCCTATTTTTCTTATTTTCATCAGAGTAACATAAATAAAAGAGGATTCAGGGTCATTCCTTTAAAACAATCAAAACATATGAAGACTATGCATCTGAAAAACTTCTTCCTATAGCTGATTCTGGTTTGCTATGCTGTGATGAATTTGGAGTTTCCTTGAGAACTTACTTTCTCTTTCCACACTAACGGGACATTTTTTTTTCTGCACCTGGATCTTGAGATTCCTCATCAACCAATTTTGAAAGCGACATTAAGGATGAACTTGGAAAAATAGAAACTACAAGTAAACACTAGATTATCAAAATTTTGTCTTTCAGAATAATAAACTAAATGTTTCTAACAGCTGTTATCAATGAAATTTATTTGACTTTGGTCAGTAAAATGTAATCCTCTTTTTTGGATTTGGCGGATTAGTAGTTAGTAGCTCTTTGAAAAATGAAGGCTAATAAATCCCTCGTGGTTGAAGCTATTTCCATTCATAAAGTCATGTGAAGATAATTGCAAGATTGCTGCTTTCTTGTTCGACGAGATTCAGTTTAAGTTGTGCTAAAAGTCAAAAGAACTACATTTACTGTAAGAAAGGATAGTTTATTATCTGCACTCAATCTTGAGGAGAATTTACTCTGCAGAAATGTCATTAAGACGCAAATATGACCTCCAAAGCCCATGAACTACCAAAAACAGACCCTCTTCTCACCATGGTCATGGATTTGGAAGCACATCAGCTCTATGGAACAAGTTTCACCCTCTTGCTAGCTTTCGAGTTGGGGATGGAGTAAGATAAGCTTCTGGAAATACATAAGGCTAGGTTATTCTCCCAAAAGCAATTCACTCAACTCTTTAACATCCATTCCACTCCCAAGGCAGTAATTGCAGACATTAAATCTTACCAGGGCTGGAAATAACTATTAGGTGTGGACTTTGGAGGGTGCTCCCTCTTCTAGAGCTCCTCAACAGTTGTATCACCTTTCAACTAGACAGGCAGACACCCTGCTTTGGAAGAGAAAATCCACTTGTCTGTTCTCTGTAAAGTCCAGCTGCAGCACTTTGACCAAACCCCCTTCATCCTTCTAATTGTGGCCTTCGAAGAAAATCTGGAGAAATAAAGCTCCCTATAAAGTAGAATGCTTTACATGGCTGGTAGCCAAGGAGGCCTACCTTCTCATTGTGCCGTTATCGGAATTTTACAGTGTCAGCTTTTACAGTGTCAGCACCAATTTCACCTTTGTTGAGTACACTATAGCTTGCGAGGTCAATCCAATGGCATTGTAGCAATAGTTTTCAATTCTGCTGAAGTTGACTCTCAAAAAGATCTTGGCTTCTTGAGATACAAGATAAGGAGCAGCAAAATGTACTTCAATGACAAAATATGATAAGCTACTAATTTATTTCTTTTTTTTTTTTTGTCTAAATAATATTTTTGCCTAATTTTTCAGATTGCCCAAGAGTTGAATTGGCGCAATATCACATAAAAGATCTTTGTTCCAATATAACAACAACAACCTAGTATAATCCCACAAATGGGGTCTGGGGAGGGTAATATGTATGCAGATCTTACCCCTACCTCGAGGGGCAGGGAGGCTGTTTTCAGGAGACCCTCGGCTCAAGACAGCAACAAGAGCAACAAGAGACGATATATTAGTATTATTAATAGACTCATATTAAAATAACATAAAATACATAACATAACATAAAATAACAGAATAACAGTAATATAAGAAATATAGTAAATACGAAAAGGGTGGAAATCGGAATATGGTTTTGAAATCGGAATTGTGTTTGCACAGGTTGCTAGCACCATTTATCTCACGTGGTATTTTAATGGAAGTTTTGAAGCTATGGATGAAGGGTTGCTCCATTATTGTTCTTGATGTTCCTCTTTTGTTTGAGGCCAAGATGGATAAGTGGACTAAACCCATTGTTGTCGTTTGGGTTGATCCTGAGACGCAGCTGCAGCGGCTCATGACGAGAGATGGATCGACGGAGGAGGAGGCCAAGAGCAGGATAAATGCACAGATGTCACTGGATCTTAAGAGATCAAAGGCAGATGTTGTGATTGATAATACTGGCACACTTGAGGTTTTGCATGAAGAATTCCAGACAGTGTTAATTCAAATTACAAAGCCCTTGACCTGGACTGAGTTGATGCGCTCAAGAAAGGGAGCTTTTTTGGCGTTGTTCTCCATTTTTGTCGGTGTTGCTACTTGCCAGAAAAGTTCATGAAGGTAATATCTCACATAATTTGATCCAACACTATGCATGCATCTCTGGATGGCAGAAGAGTTACTCCTTAATCGAGTAATACTGTGTATGTACTGTTTGTCTTAAAAAAACTGTGTGTACTTCCAGCATGAGTGTTTGTGCTTAATTAGATACTCGTTCAAGATGTTAAAGTGAAGTACGATAATTTGATTATACATTTGGACTGATTCATCAAAAGCAGTGATATGATACATTTTGGAATTTCTTTGGAGCATCTGGATCTAATGCTTATTGAAATAAACCCCCAGATACGGTTGGCACATCTTCATGTTCTTCAAACAAGATGTTGCATTCTGAGAAGTCAAATTTACTGAATCTGGCAACGGGACACTATCTTGATCAAATTTTCTTTTTTACTGTTGAAGATCAGTTTCCTTCCATCACTACGCCCGCTAAAAATCATTTTCCTAATAGGATATAGTCATGTGCTGTACAAAATAAAGAAGACCCCAGTTGATGCTTGGTTTATGATAGCATCACAATTCGCTGTTCCAATGTTGTCTTGCTTCCTGTTTCTCAGTGACTTCTTAATTTTAGCTAGAGGCATGTAATGTCTCCCAGGTTTTGCTTGCTTATTAATGTTATTCTGGTTAATTTGTTAAAGCCTGATGTGTTTTTCAGTAAAAACATCTTGGAGAACTAAAGATACCCCTAACTGCTCATCAAGAAAATGAAACTATTGACAATGTGTTATTTAATAGTATGTATTTTCTGTACTTCTTCTGAGACATTATTTCTTCTAAGAGGTGGCCTAATCTCCATCGTATAATTCTCTTATGTTTCAAATATAATGGAATGTGGAGAAAATCTGATAATCACGGACGGCCCTGTTAAAAATAAATAACTTCTTGAGTTGTCTTCCTTTAAGTTGTGACTAATTTGGGAGCTAGGAACTAATCTTTCTGTGTTAATGGTAATTTGATTGACCTCAAAAGTACTGCAGCAAAAGCACAGTCAGAATGGAATGAGTTTTTTTGTGTCAATTCTGCGAATTTCATGCCATTTCTGGTCTTAATGATACCTATCTAGAGGTTATTGTTGGTTTTTTCATTTACGATGCCTTGTTTCACGGCTAAGCTAGTCTGACAAATTTTGGCATATCTCTGATTGCTAAAGTATAGCTGTTTGTGATGCTTTTTTAAGGGCTGCACATTCGAATTGTAATGCTCTGCATCTCCTATGATGTTAAAAGAGTTGAATGATATGCTGAATATCAAGATGGAGACCTAATAGCAGCAATCCTGATGTATGTATAATTTGGTGCTCTTGCCTTTTATGGAAAAGCTTAGGACAGCTAAGGCCTAAGAGTATGTCTCTGCCTTCACAAGGAAAGCTTAGGACAGCAAATGCAGTTTATCTCTGCCTGAGTGGGAATTAGTACACATTTTTTATTTATTTATTTTTACTATGGAAGTCAAGGGGAAAATAAGGAGAGGCAAAGTTTAGGTCAAGGTTCATGACTCATGAGGTACCGATCCGATCCATTGGGTGTAGGCGATTTTGATATTACTGAATTATAGTCGGTGCATTATGATTAGGACTATATTACCTGTAGGCTGTAACTTGTATTTATCTTAAGTCACACTACAGGCGGGACTTGGTTTAAGCGACAATAACATCCTAAAATGCATAATACATTTTGTTATAATTATAGACATATTCAATAAGTAATAAAACAAATCAGTAGAGAGAGAGATGCAAAAAGGTAAACACAACCTTTTATTTCAAGGGATAAATTTAGAAACTAATTTAGCCAATTTGCAATAATAAATAAAGCTGAGGGAGAAAAAATTTATTTTCAGAGTGGAAGCAACTGTGACAAATGTTTCCTTTTGAGTAGACAATTTGAAAGTTCCAAAAGTACAAAGGGGATTTATAAGTGTATTTTTAAAGTAAAAAAGGCATGTATCACTAGTGAAATTTGGAATTCAAACCTGGAAAATTTACCAAAAGACGAAATATTGGGTAACGGAGATAGCATGCGAAATTTGTTAAAACTCCATCAAAAAGCATCTACCATCCATAGCAAATTCTAAATTTGCATCTAAAAGGCTAACTGGACATTAGGTTATTTTTCAAGACACCTATTAACAGGAACATATAGAATACAATCTCATGCACTGGCATCACAATCAAGCAAACACATATTTACTTGACATCTAACATATTAGACTAAAGCCTGCACTAGTTCTGAATCTCCAAGGGAAAGAAAAAATCCACAATGGAACCACTGCTGGAATCCGCTCCTTCCTTGGATACCTGCAAAGAATTACAAGAGATTAAAGAAAGGCTACTGCAAGCACAACGTTATGAAGGATCACCAAGCTGAAATTAAGTCCATAATCAAACTGTAATCGAAAACTTTTTAAGGGAAGGCAGACACGTCCCAAGCTACAAAATATCCAATCGTTTGTTAAATCGTTAGTAAGATAGCAATTAAAACTACTGAAAGTGTTGCCTAACGTGAAATCACGACAAATTCAAAACCTACTAGTTCATGACACACAGCAGAGATTGAATATAAGTAACTTTTTTGCTGCACCAGGACACAAACCAAGCTACAACACGAGAGCATTTCAAACTCCAAAATCTTAATTTCATGAAGTTACTTACACTCCTCTAAGCAGTAACCAGAATATCCCAAACTGCTGATTATGCCAACCCTTCAAGAGCAAAAAATGGAAATTCTCTTTAGTTCCAATCATTAAGACAAGAATGATAGTAAGTGTAGCAACCAGTGATCCATTTCCACTGGCCTACCAGGTCGTCTCAGTTAAGAGAAATTTAAACATTAAGATTAGTACTTGAAAATCCCACTTCATCAGATTTAAAATAAAAAGAACAAGAAATTACCGTTATAACAGAACTCTATCTCAATTTCATGAGTTTCTTAAAACCCTCTTAGCAATAACCTTAATATCCCAAACTTCGAATCATGCCCACCCTCCAAAAGTGAAAAATGGGAGTTCCCTTAATTTCTTAACACAAGAATAATAGGTAATTGTAGCAACTGGTGATCCATTTCCACGGTTATCAGGCAGGCTAGAAAAGAAATTTTGAAGGATCACTCTTAATATTAGTACTCGAAAATCTCATATCTTCAGATATTAAATAAAATGAACCAGAAATGAATATTTGATATATAGTAGAAATTGTAAAGATATCAATCTGCAAGTTCTAGTAGCTCTTTCTGTTCTCTCAAGGTATAGTCCAGTCAAGCTTTACCTGTACAGCTTTCCTGATTGATGGTAATTACGGATCATAGCTATCTCATAAGGAACATGCTTCGACAGCTGAGGCTCTTTGGTGTTGGACATCAAGACTGTCAAACAGCTCGATATAAGGTTTACTCAGAGAAATGTTAGACTTGACTGCACCATCTATCTCTTTAAACACTTCAATGCTATCATTTTCAGAGCAGCCGAAACCATCAAAACCTCCTTCAACAGGTTCAACATGGATGACCTTACCAAATAGCTGGAAAGAATTGACACGAACTTTTGTCAAGGAGCTGGAACCCGGTTTTGTAACCAGCTCATTGTCCCAAAAATGTACACTGCTCTGACTATCCGGAGAGAAGTTGTCTGAATATGAACTGCCAATGTTCAGCTTGGTGGACACACTCTCAAGCTTTGGCTTGAATTCTTCATCTAAGCTATTGTCAGTGCCCAACCCAAGGTTGTTATTGCTTTTAACATTGGATAAACTTGATACACAAATTTGATTTTGCCTGGCTCCCTGCATGCCCGCAGGAAAAGATGTATAATTGCCCAACGATGGGCTACAAAGTCCAATCAAAGGATTACTTAGCCCTGTCATAGGAAAGAAGAATTTTTCCTCTCCATCAGGTAACAACCCATTTGGCAGTTTTATCTTCTTTGATGGAGGAAATCCGGAATGAAGCTGCGGGGTTGGAAGAATACACTCAACTTGCCAAGGATTCACCCTCTTAGCATACTGAAGAACTTCTGGTTCATCCCAAGTGATCTGCAATGGAAATCATAAGAATATCAGATTGACCTGAAAATGAGGCTTGGAAGCAAACCATAGCCAACGAGAGAGAAGCCAAATGGGCAATGCTTCTGGACTTGGCAACTTATAGTAGTTGAGTCATACCAGTTCACAATGACTGGTGAGGTTGCTCCAATGCCAACAGCACTTCCAACCAAGAGGTTGGGAGTTCAAGCCAAGTAAGAGATTAAAGCGGGAAATGGCCACAGTTGATTTCTAGGCAGAACGGGGATAGGGGAGGGTGGGGGTGTAGACTTACCATATTAAAAAGATAGTTATCCTAGTTCTTAATTATTAGGGAAATCCATAAAAGGACTCACTGCAAATTTGGTACTACACTTCTGAATATGAGATCCATAGACTGGGGGCTGATTAGAGCAAAAAGAACCTCAGTAAATGTAGAGATAAAAGGCAAAGATTAGCTTGAATGATATTGTGATAGCATAACAGGCTCTATTGATTGTGCAATTAAAGAGCCTAGTACATGCACTACTTACCCTTAAGACAACTCAGAACTTATTAAAAACAATTGTGACGCACTAATAAGTGAGAGATGTAAGCACCACCTTATGTGAGAACAGAACTCACACCATCTGCTGACTTTTACTTTAAATGCTAATAGCAAGAGTTTCTTTTTCCTTTCTTTCTCATCTTTCTATTCTTGTTGTTACCCAACTCCCAACTTTTTCTTTATTCTCTTCTTCTTCTCCTCTCCTCTGGCATCCTCATTCCCTCAAACACTACCAAGCTCCCATTTGAACTTTATCGTAATTCGTAGCCTTGAATATGGACTGAACATTGTCCTAACTTCTCTCTTTCTTTAGATTGCGAGGACACTCATATTGGTTTAAGATTCATTAAAATTTAAAGTTCAAAGGGCAAAATCTTAAGAAAAAAAAAAATCCTGAATATCAGTTTACCATTGGCTCCGCGACCAAGTAAGGAAAGGCAAATAATTGTAGAAGTACAATCATAGTGCTGAAAAGACATATGGCAAGCATGTAGTATCATAAGAGGTTACTGCTCAATAACTATACCCCTCATCATTGTTCCATCAATGACAAATCAATTATCAATGTATTATCATCATTCCTTTATTTTTCCTCCAAGATATTAATTATAATTCTTTTGCCTTTCCATAACAGATATGGACCTTCCATAGATATAATACTTCTATGCTCAATGTCCTTTGCATTAATAAGATGTTAAAATCAGTATGGTAAGCAAAGATATTAAGATTTTCTCTCCAGCTACCAATCTAGTTGCAATTAGCTGAAATTCTCTTATTTAATATCATATACATATTCCGCATGCATAAAAATGAATCATTCCCTCAAATTTACAGTTCTTCGTCATCAGAATTAATAGATATTAGATTGTTTTTCGTAAGCATTTTCTCACATTTTCCTCTACCATTCTAAGTTATGAGATCCACTAGAAACACAATTAGGTCTTCCAGGTTTTAAAAGTATTGCCCTTAATACTTTGTTGTAAAATTAGTTGGGAAGAAAAAGAGCTTGCGCAAGATGAACTGCTGGTGAGGACTGGGTAGTGGGAAAGAGACATGAAAAACTGTGGCAGCTATAAACCTTTCAAAAAGTGGGACGTCATAGTGGCAGGAAGCACATAAAGAGAGAAGAATAATAGAGAAGGTCGGGTGAGGATTCATGTAAGCAAAGAGGAAGAAAAAAAATGAATATCATGTGACAGAAAACCAACAAAAGAATATTTTGTAAACTGATAGCAAACCAAATGGATAGGGAGCTTGGAGGAGTAAAAAGCCTCAGGAAGCAGTTTGGTGGGCGAAGCATGAGTATGAGGTATAAACAGTTAGAGAACGAACAGCGCACTTTATCCCCAAAAAAGTTTGATGACAGGGAAAACGCGTTAGAGCAGTGCTGTCAACCAACCAAGTGGGGAACAGATACAGAAATTATCTTGATGAAGCAAATATTATTAACAAAACAGGACAAAAGTCAGTGGTGCAAAACCAACCTATAAGTATTATTTACTTAAGATTTGATGTTTCAATTGAAGAATTTAGAGCATTAATCAAAGATTGTGTGCATTTTCAGATTTTATGTTATCTGGAGAAAGTTTTGAATGGAACAAGAAATAACAAGCCAAAAATAAGCCAAAAGAAGAAACCGGAAGAATCCGACTGTTGTTGTGATCACAGGGCATGCGTCGGATAACGGCATATAGGGAAATGGTCAAATTTGGAAAAAGCAGCATTGCTGATCGCAGGCCTTTAACCGTGATCGCAGCACAAAGAGGCTTAGTCTAAATCGGGAATACGCCTATTGCTGCAATCACAGCCTATGGCCTGAGATTGCAGCACTAAAGTGGACGGAGGGGTATTTTTTGGTGGAATTTTGTAGGTCATTAACAATCATATAAATACTCATCTTAGGGGAAAGCTATCTTTGGATATAGCTGGGACTCGGAGCTTGGGAGCAAAATTCAAGTGTGTTGTGTTAGTATCCTACATCGGTTGTGGATGTGGTAATTTGTCTTCTTATATGACCTTGGGCAATCCGCCCTCATGAGCTAGCATTTGGGGGTTGAATTGGACCCAAGATCCTTTTCTTATCATGGTATCAGAGCCAGCCCCATCTCTATACTTGGTTTACCCGATATTGAGCCTCATATTGTGTTGTCCACGCTCTATTTTCCAAGTCTGGATGTGAGGGGGGTTTAGTATCTCACATCAGCGGTGGATGTGACAATTAGTCTTCTTATATGGTCTTTGAGAAATCCTCACCTAATGAGCTAACTTTTAGGGTTTGGATTGAATATCAATGCTTAGAGTTTTTCTAATCTTTCTTTCTCTCTATCTATCATATCATAGTTGTTATTCTCATATTTGGAAGGTGTGTATGGATTGGAAGATGGATTGATATATTAACTCCACAACTAGTGTAGCAAACAAACTTCTTGTTTACTTTACATTTTAATTTAATTCTTACCTAGTGTATTTGGGTTAATAGTAATTTGATTAATCTTGCATTCTATGGATTCTTTGAGTGAATCAATTCTTGAAGCCTCATTTACTTTGGTTTGAAATCGGAAGAGAAAATTTTTAAATTGGGTCTAGATTAATCAACAAGGCTATAATTATTCAAAGGATTAATATAATCTAAACTACTTTGATTGACACAATGGAAAAGACCCTTCACTATGTAGCATAATTGGATGAACTTAATGCTTCTTGGTTGAACTCGAGAGAGTTAACTAGGATAAACCCGTTAATTATCGGAGATATTAATGGGTAATTAAAAATCTAATTATAGAGAATTCAAGGCTAATGAGATTGACTCAAGCATAATTGGTGAGAGATTAGGTAATAAATTGAATTACACTTAATGTGAGCTTGCAATCCTAAATTCTAAATCCCTTGCTCTCCCAAATCTTGTGAACGTCGTTGATCATTTTAGTTGCTTTCCCAGATAGTTTACGTTTACCTTAGGTAGTAGCTCCAATTTTTTTATTTAGCATAAAGTTGATAACTCCACTAGCAATCCGATTCTCCCTAGTATTGCTCCATGTGAGATTTGACGCCGACTCACATTGAGTATTACAGTTGTAAGTATTACCACTTACACTATTAGAGAGTGTTCCAAAGAGAGAACACTAACACCGGGGTGGATAATGTCAACAAAACTGGGTTCAGGAATGGCCAGAAGAAGCACAAGGGCTAATTAAGGTAAAATATACGTGCCCCGTGCAGGAAGGGGTTAATTATATCTTTTAATGTTCAACAACTGCGAAAGACCAAAACTATGTGATTGAAAAAATCCTCCTTATGTTTCCATTCCTATCCAGCCAAAACAATGTCCATTACATATCACAAAAGTAGGTTACAAGTGGAGGACCAATTGTAATCACAATGACATCAAAGGAACTTTGATGAGACTGCATAAATAGAATTATTAATCAATCCAGTCGTTGATGATATATGTATATTTCCTATTGGCTTATTATGTTCTAACCTAAGGACCTTTATGAGCTGTCTAATTGAAGGACAAGGAAAATTTCAGGATTAAATGTGGGATTTTTTCGGGGCATTTAGTTGAAATAAGGAATAACAATATAAAATAATCAAATAAAAATACCCTTCTCCAGAGTCTCCCAAAGTCCTTTAAGAAAGCCATGTTTAAAATTGGAAAAATGGAAAAATAACAGATTATCCAAATTCATCTAAAGTAAAACCAAACTCATGTTTTATATTACACCTTGCATGTCCCCTTTTAATCCAATAAACCAAACATCTAAAAAATGTATATATCCATTAAATAGTCCCGCAGTTATTTCCTGTATTATAATCCCCACATTATAATGCAAAAAAATAAAATGTTTGCAAATCACACGACACTTTAGAGTTCTGCAAGATCAGACCCTCAAGACTTTCCTTTAATTTAACTCCACTAACAAACACTTCTCTGATAAAGACCCAACGAAAAGACACTTCAAGGTGGAGTGGAGCATATTTTCTTTCTCTCAAATTCATCTCGCTATTAGCAGTCTTAGGTTAGCATGAGTGCAGTTTTCTCGAGAAGCGCTTGGGCTTCACCCTCTGGATCATGCAACTTTGCTCCCAATTAGCTACACGGACCTCCTCATAATGGCTTTTTGGTTTTAACTATTTAGAGCTAGATTAGGAAGTCAGCGCCTTCTCCCTTCCTAGACTTGGAGGGTTTATGGAGGAGCTTCATTATGTTGGGACTCTTCTCGAGAAATTTTTTGATCTTGTTTGCAATATAATTCCATCCCAAGTAGGGGTGTTCATGGTTCGGTTTGGATCGGTTTTTTTCCTAAAAAGAAACCAAATCAAAGTAAGTCGGTTTTTCAAATATTAGAAACAAACCAAACCAATTAAGTCGGTTTTTCTCGATTCGGTTTATGTCGGTTTTTCAGGTTTTTCGGTTATTTGTCGGTCTTTTCTTAAATATAAGACATACACTACCAAACACATATCCTGGCGACCACATTTTCATGTAACACTATCAAATCAATTGCCCTTCGAGAAATCTATTATTTACCAAAATATATTGATGATAATTGAATCAAATAGTGATGAATAATTTAAGGACTCAATTAAAAATATGTTATTTTTAACACGAAATAGATTCTTACACTGAACAAAAGAAAATTACCAATCAAACTAGAATATAAAGGTAAAGAACTATATTAAAAGTGTAAACTATTAACATTTACCATAAATTTTTTGAAACTTTGTATAACAATATACATGTATATAGATGTAATAATAAATTTGAAATAGTTACTCCTATAGTCGGTTTGGTTCCGTTTTTTTCTGATTAAAACCAAAATCAAACCAAATTTGATCGGTTTTTAAAATTCAAAACCAAAACCAAATCAAACCAAAAAGTATCAGTTTTTTTGGTCGGTTTGATTTGGTTTTCGGTTTGGTTCGATTTTTCGGGTTTTTATGAACACCCCTAATCCCAAGTCGTTCTCTAGATAATGATTGAAGTTCTTCTGCTACAATTCAAACACATCAGCCATTGGTGTTAAATTTCTTTAAGACAAAGCTGGAGTGAACCTGATCTCTTCTATCTTCCGCAAATATTCTTTGTACCTTTTGAACCTAATCGTAGAATCTTGCATACTCCCAATATGTTATGCCGATCAATGGTGATTTTGTTTCTCTTTCTTTCCTTTTTTTCTTTTTCTTTGGGTTTGTGGGGGGGAGGGGGGGCGGGGGGTTGTTGGTTCCATAATGGATTCAATCTTCTTTCCTAGTTTTTGTTACTCCGTAAACTAAATTTATCACTTACTATAATTTTATTGAACATTTGGCTGGAGCGGATCTGTTTGGTCTGGCTGAGTTTTATTGAGGAACAAAAAGGGAATCTCTCTCCGTCTCTGAAGTTTGTCGTATTTCTACTCCAATAATTCGATATTACCATCTTCACTTGTTTCAATATTTTTGCAATCCTAATATCGTTTCACCCCATTTTTACTCTTCTCTAGAAATGGTCTTCACTTGTTTCTATATCTTTTTAATCCTAATATCTTTTCTTCCCATTCTAACTCTTCTTTAGAGAGCATCTGTTAAAGATGGCAAACATCTCCATGTCCAAAAGATAAACAGCATGAAGAATGGACAGACCACAGCAGATAGATTGTCTTGCACACGTTGTGCGTATACCTAACAGATGTCCAATGTTAGCCCTGCCACCCATTTGAGTGTTCAGCTTCAAGAATATAAGTAAAAACTTAATAACTATTAACCACTTAGCAGGAGATTTAATTGATTTAGAACAATTAACATAAATGCTATATGAACAAAACAATATTCTGCGAGCAATATACCTGACAATTACAAGTTGTAACAGATGGTAAATTAGAAGATATACAGGGATAGAAGAGGTAATAGCACAACATTAAAGAAGTTTATTCTACATAAAATGAGAAACATCAAATACAAATAAATGAAGCTACACTCAGAAACCAACAACATGTCAGTTGATCTCTGTAAGCACTTTTTTATCTTTTTAATTTTGATAGGTTCCAAGATGAGCTCCTCTTACTAAAAAGTAGCTGGTCTCTGAGCTTTCCTTTGCCCTTCTATAATATATACTGTTACCAATCAAAAAAGAAAAGGACCAGAGTATTCCACTTAAACTAACGAATATAAACTTCTCTTTTTTTTTTTTTTTTTTTTTTTTTT
>MU765013.1:28530-45133 GCA_026770625.1 Nicotiana glauca
ACTAACGAATATAAACTTCTTTTTTTTTTTTTTTTTTTTTTTTTGCGAAATGTAAATATTTCAAGCAGAATATGAACTCATTTCCTCAAAAAAGATAAACATATATTCAGTTGACTTATGTCATTTGTTTTAGGCATAGAACACTTCTTCGGCAAGAAAATGGAGTTCCAGTGCTCACTAAGAGAGATGGTAAATACAACAAGCTCATTTATTCTAATGAACAACATTAAGCCCAAAAACGAAACGAGGCCGAACCAGGAAATTTTCAAATCAATCATTGGAGGAAGTAAGGCATAAGTAGGAATAACCAGAACTAATGTAACCGGGAAATTTTTTTGTACTTCCTCCTGTAAATGAGGTTGAAAAGACGATTACGATTATTGAAAGAAAGTTAGCCTTATTATCACAGATCACCTAAAAGTCCCAAGGACTCTGCAAGGTAAAACTCCATTAACTCTGTTAACCGATTGAGATTCACCATTATGCTAGCTGCATAAACTTTCAATTGCATTGCATGACATGACTATTCAGACACAATCGTAGCAATTAATTGCTGCATCCTCAACAGAATTTAATTGTGTAACTGCTTAAGGACTAGAATCTCTTCCTTTAGAAAGTTTGTATCAAGTCATTGCAAATGGATAGAAAAAACACTCAAAACGAGCCCTTAAGTTTGGTTTACTCAATGTAGTTCTTGTAAGATGAACAAGACTCTGTTTACTTGAACTGTAATGCTGATGAACACACTGTTACCATTTTCAAACACAAAAAAAAGTTTGGTTTACTCGAACTAAACCAGATTATCATGTGACGTACTAAAAATCCTCCACGTATGCCACACCGTTGCACTTTTCCGTCCAAAACTAATATAACCCACTAAAAAGCTCACCTGAACAATAAACAGTCCATTCCCAGAAAGCAACAACTGTGTGTGAAATGATAACAACGTCCCTTGACGTCAGATACGATAACAACAGCTTTGATCAGAAAAGAACACCAATGCAGTACCATAAACAGTTCCATGCTCAAATGACAATAATTATAACTAGTCCGCATTCATACTATAATACTATAATTTATAGACATATAACCAGAAATAAATCAACAGATAGCAACAGAATCATAACTTACCTGAAGCATTCGCCATGGAGAACCACGCCAAGGGCCACTTTGAGGCAAATTGACAGATGAAACAGTCCCTTGAAAGCAAGCCGTTCTAGATGAATCCTCCGTCTCCACAGTCATCTTAATCCTCATACCGACAGTCCAAAACACAGTTGACGACGCCTCTACTGCTTCTGCCCTCACCACAAAATCTGCCCAGCCTGCCCGAGGATAACACGACACCTCAAACGCCATTCCCCGTGCTGCCATTTCTGCTGCCTCCACAATCGTCTCCGTCGCCACACGCCCCTGCCCAGTCCTCCAACGAACTTCCCCGCTGATACTGGTTTGTTCAGTACTTCTCAAAACAGTAGAATTCCACCTCTCGCAAATGTCGTTTCCTCGTGTGGCTCGTCGGACTCCGACGTAAAGTTCTCCGGTGTTAGTTTTCCGTGCGAAAACTGCGGAATCACCGGCGACGAGCTTTTTACTGTTGACGAACCTGCTCCAGCCGGTAGTTAGCAAATGCCGGCGAGGCGTGCCACGATAAATGTGCCGAAACTCCCATACACAGCCATGAATATCGCGAATAGACAAATTCTGAACCGGCGGTTCAGCGACGAAATTGAGCCTAGGGAATATCGAATCAGCGCAGAACCGTGGCACAGAAAAACCTCCCCCATTGTTCGCATCCGAAGGTGTTAAAATCTTAACGAATGAAACGACTTCGTTTTCTGCATCCTCCACGTCACCATTCATATTCACAGCAACGTTGTTATTATCCTCGCTCTGGTTAATCGGAAGCAGGAAAATTTTAGCATAAGCCTCGTCGGTAACGGAATCAGCGAGAAAACGGACGGAGAGTACGCGACAGAGAATAAACGGAGGGATAAGAGAGGAGAGGAAAATAGGGGACCCACAGTTGGCGTGTTCGGCGTGTCCTTGCGGGAAGTAGTAAACCCTGGTACCCACGGTTGGGATTTGGACAGAGTTGCCGGCGATTGCTTTCCAGACTGTAGGGTCCACATCATTACTTACGGCGGGGACGGCGGTGGTTAAAGGCTGCATTGGTGAACGACGGAGTACAGAGAAAATGTGGTGTGCGTGTGTGTATACTCTGTG
Source organism: Nicotiana glauca (assembly GCA_026770625.1). Classification (NCBI taxonomy): domain Eukaryota; kingdom Viridiplantae; phylum Streptophyta; class Magnoliopsida; order Solanales; family Solanaceae; genus Nicotiana; species Nicotiana glauca. Next base: position 30,757 of record MU765013.1, read on the forward strand.
TGTGAGAGAGATATATTCAGAAAGAGTTTTGGTAGATATATAGTTGTATTGAGAGTGGAGTGGTCGGATTGCCGTTCAGGGGTCGGAAAGAGAAGCAGGAGTATATTATACCCTTGACTTTTGGTATTATTTACGATACGAGGCACGACAATTTAAATGTAAATTTTGTACTTGCATTTCGGGGTGAGAGTGAGGAGGTTGTATTGACGCGAGATGGAGTTGCGTGGGGTTCACCTCCTTTAGCAAATATCCCGGATAAATTTGTTTATGCAAAAGATTTGAAAAAGTTAAAAGTTACTGACTCCCTGCCTGAAAAAAAAAAGTTAATTCCCTTTTTGTTGTACATAGTGCTATTGCTATTGAAAGTCAAACAGGAATTCTTTTTTCTTTTACTATGAGTTTTTCATAAATTTTTAGCTATAAAAAATATTCTTTTCATTGTACTATTGCTATGTAGTTTAATTCGATATAGAATTATAGTCTTCAAAGCTTAAAAGAATAAAAGTTTTAGTGGGACTTTTAATTTGTGTGGCTATAAAATTTATCCGAAAATTTAAATGTGTTTATCAATATAATATAGACTTTTACTTCATCGTTGAATAGACGAATATTTTTTAATGGACAAACTAAAAGTTGCTATATAACTATTGAAACTTCTAGATAATTATTACCAACTAAGTTGTTTGGGTGGTATGGTTTAATACTTTTGTAGAAGAGGTAATACTTAGTTCATTGAATCTTTCGCCCCCTAGGGAAGATAACTTTCGATAAAAAAGATAAACACAAGATTTAAATATTATGTGATGTTGGGGCTTGCAGCATACACATATTGATCTCGCGTGTGGCTAATCGGATTACCATCCTAGTTTAAAAGCTGATCCTTATACCAATGTGGAGTATCTTTTATGTAACTATTTAAATCATTTTTTTCCAATTCTCTTATCCATAAATTTAAACAATTTCCATCTTCTTCAAAGAAAATGTTTCTTATTACAGCACTGGCCGCTCTATAAAAAATACTGACAAATTAGTTTTTCTAATCCATAATTTTATATGCGTAATTCTTCTAACATTAATATGACTATTTCGTCTTATTTCATACTAATGTTTTTCTTAAAAGGTTTTAATAATCGTATATTTTCATTTTAATTATTTTGGCTCCTAGAATCTTCGTATCATTTTTTTAGATAAATGTAAATTTACTAATTTTAATCAACTGCCCAGAAAAATGTAAAAAAAAAAAAAAAACTAAAATGATTCAATTTCTGACAATATTTTGTAAATAATTTTTTTATTATCTATTCCATTTCTATCTTACCCGAAAATATTATTTATGTATATCTCTTCCTTTTTCCTTGGCGTCATTGTATAGGTTCAAATTTAACAACCACGACAGTAATCGAGTAGGACGAGTGACGAGGTTATCATGATGCAATGTCTGATGGTCGTCGTAATAAAGGACGACGATAAAAAACGATCGGTCGAAATGAGCTGTTAAAGGTAATGTAAACTTAGGGGGAAACAGTAAGTATATGTTTTTTTGAATATTCTTTATGTTGTACTTTTTAGGGTTTCTTGGGTGACTGCCCCTTATAAAGAACAAGAGTTAGTAAAAAAAAAAGGGGATCGAAAAAAGACAGACGAATACTTTGTAAAAAATTTATCTGAGAAAACATATTAGAAACGCCTTATTCATTGATTACATTACAAAAAGATACATTGTTGTTCTACATGGACAAGGCCAAAAGATTCCTCAAACATCTCGTATCTTTCTTCATTCCACACTGTCATCAAGGAAAGAAGCTCTTCGAAAGATCTCAATAATTGGGTTGCAACTTCCTATGATAACGTCAATCGTATCTATTTAAATTGATTGTGTATTTATGTTGTTGCATTTATGAGCATTTAGCCGACTCAAACACATTAACTAACGCTTTTTATTTTGTCTATTCTACATATCATTTGGTCTACATTTATTATCCTTAACAAAGATGTACTCCTCTTTTCATCATTAATTGATTTAATCAAAAAGTTTAATCCTTTTTTGGTCAAACAGTCATAGTGAAAAGAACGAATGAGAGATTCAGAAACAACAACAATAATGACATACCCACTATAATCTCAAATAGGAAATTCATCACTCACAAATTCTTTTCCTTTTTCTTTTTTCTTTTTGAATTTTTTCTGAGGGGTGGATAAAAAGACATGAAGTACATAAAGAATTCATGTATAGTAAGGTGTACTTAAAATAGGATTAGCTCTTGTTGTGTGCTTCTGTTATTTCCTCTTGGTTTAGTATTGACTATTGAATAAAACCGGATACTTTTATAAAGCTTAAAATGAAATAAAAGTCGTAAGAGCTAAAATGTGAAGATGGAAAATTATATGAATTTTTATCTCCTATAGCAAAGGTTAATACCTTATTTATTTTAAATAAATATTATTTAAAAAATTATATTCTATATATAACTTTTAATGCTTAAAGCAAAATATCTAATTTTGATTACCTCCTACCTCAAAACCACCAAATACGCTATTCAATTATACTATTTTCTTTCTCTCTCTACTTTGATACGTGCCATTCTCTTCCCCCATTCCCTGAAAATACGATGCCCAATCTCAAAATTCCTCTCACCCACATCACCTACCATTAGTCAAAAACCCCCACGCTCTCTCCTCTCTCCTCTCTCTCTAGGGTTGTATTGGTCAAAATCTGACCACTCGACCACGGCGGTAATGAACCCGTCCCAATTATCCTACAATGGCGGCTAACAAACTCGACCTTGTTCGATCCGCACTAGTCACGAAACAAGCGTCGAGGTCGAGACCCCTCCACGAGGGGAAATCACCTCCTCTACCCGGCCGAGATAAGATGTGATGAATAAGATATCTTCGACTATAAATAGAAGGCAGAAGGCTCTCCAAGTTGGGGGGGGGGGGGCTCTCCATTATTATCTATCATCCACCAGCACAAGAACATCTTGAGAGAGAGACTCTGAAAGAGGCAAGGGAGCCGAAAGGGAGAAAGAAAGAGAGATTCTTCACGTTCTACAGTTCTCGAAGAAGACAACTAAATTGTAATTTTTTGGACACCTCCAAGATGAGGCAGGATAAATTTCGATGATGAATAAAATCTCTCAATTATTATTTCTGTTAAATCTTTCATTTTTCTTTTTTATCTTTCGATCCGGTATTAATTATGATTGACTATGATTTACCCATTCATCTATATTGGTTGATTTGCTCGAAAAGTATTCAATAACTTTTAAGTCAAATAATTTGGCGCCGTCTGTGGGGATTTCCTAGTGAAAATACTTAGTTCTTCTCAGATCAAAGCAAAAAAGACCCCAAGAAGGTAACTCGACTAAAAACAAAATCAATGGAGAAGCTCCCCCCGTTTTGGCTCCCCCCGTTTTGGCTCCCCCATCATCCTCCATGCCGTGTCAGGACGGAAACCGGCGCGAAGGCACTACAAACAAGGAATTGAAAATTACCCTGAAGCAACCTGAATGCCACGGTCAAACAGACAATCACATAGTCCGACCTCGCTCGAACTGGAACTCAGGCTAAGTGCCCTCGCCATCAAAGTATTATAGTTCAACCTCGCTCGAACTAGAACTCAGGCTAAGTGCCTTCGTCATCAAAGTATTACAGTTCGACCTCGCTCGAACTAGGACTCAGGCTAAGCGCCTTAGCCACCAAAGTATTACAGTTCGACCTCACTCGAACTGGGACTCAGGCTAAGCGCCTTCACCACCAAAGTATTACAATTCGACCTCGCTCAAACTGGAACTCAGGCTAAGCCATCAAAGTATTACAGTTCGACCTAGCTCGAACTGGGACTCAGGCTAAGTGCCTCACCAAAGTATTACAATTCGACCTCGCTCGAACTGGAACTCGGGCTAAGCCATCAAAGTATTACAGTTCGACCTCGCTCGAACTGGGACTCAAGCTAAGTGCCTTCGCCATCAAAGTATTACAATTCGACCTCGATCGAACTGGAACTCAGGCTAAGTGCCTTCGCCATCAAAGTATTATAGTTCGACCTCGCTCGAACTGGGACTCAGGCTAAGCGCCTTCACCACCAAAGCATTACAGTTCAACCTCGCTCGAACTAGGACACAAGCTAAGTGCCTTCGCCATCAAAGTATTACAGTTCGACCTCGCTCGAACTGGGACTCAGGCTAAGAGCCTTCACCACCAAAGCATTACAGTTCAACCTCGCTCGAACTAGGACACAAGCTAAGTGCCTTCGCCATCAAAGTATTACAGTTCGACCTCGCTCGAACTGGGACTCAAGCTAAGTGCCTTCACCATCAAAGTATTATAGTTCGACCTCGCTCGAATTGTGACTCAGGCTAAGCGCCTTCGCCGTCAAAGTATTACAGTTCGATCTCGCTCGAACTGAGACTCAGGCTAAGTGCCTTCGCCATCAAAGTATTATAGTTCGACCTCGCTCGAACTGTGACACAGGCTAAGCGCCTTCGCCACCAAAGTATTACAGTTCGACCTCGCTCGAACTGGAACTCAGGCTAAGTGCCTTCGCCATCAAAGTATTATAGTTCGACCTTGCTCGAACTGGGACTCAGGCTAAGTGCCTTCGCCATCAAAGTATTACAGTTCGACCTCGCTCGAACTGGGACTCAGGCTAAGTGCCTTCGCCATCAAAGTATTACAGTTCGACCTCGCTCGAACTGGGACTCAGGCTAAGTGCCTTCGCCATCAAAGTATTACAGCTCGACCTCGCTCGAACTGTGACTCAAGCTAAGTGCCTTCGCCATCAAAGTATTACTGTTCAACCTCGCTGGAACTGGGACTCAAGCTAAGTGCCTTCGCCATCAAAGTATTATAGTTCGACCTCGCTCGAACTGTGACTCAGGTTAAGCGCCTTCGCCATCAAAGTATTACAGTACGACCTCGCTCGAACTGAGACTCATGCTAAGTGCCTTTGCCATCAAAGTATTATAGTTCGACCTCGCTCGAACTGTGACTCAGGCTAAGTGCCTTCGCCACCAAAGTATTACAGTTCGACCTCGCTCGAACTGGAACTCGGGCTAAGTGCCTTCGCCATCAAAGTATTATAGTTCGACCTCGCTCGAACTGGGACTCAAGCTAAGTACCTTCGCCATCTATGTTTTATAGTTCGACCTGCTCGAACTGTGACTCAGGCTAAGCGCCTTTGCTACCAAAGTACTACTGTTCTACCTCACTCGAACTGGGACTCAGGCTAAGTGCTTTCGCCATCAAAGTATCATAGTTCGACCTCGCTCGAACTGTGACACAGGCTAAGTGACTTCGCCACAAAAGTATTACAGTTCGACCTCCCTCGAACTGTGACTAAGTGCCTTCGCCACCAAAGTATTACAGTTCGACCTCGCTCGAACTGGAATCAGGCTAAGCGCCTTCGCCACCAAAGTATTACAGTTTGACCTCACTCGAACTAGACTCAGGCTAAGCGCCTTTGCCACCAAAGTATTACAGTTCAACCTCGCTCGAACTGGAACCCAGGCTAAGCGCCTTCGCCACCAAAGTATTACAGTTCGACCTCGCTCAAACTGGGACTCAGGCTAAGCGCCTTTGCCACCAAAGTATTACAGTTCGACCTTGCTCGAATTGGGACTCAGGCTAAGCACCTTCGCCATCAAAGTATTATAGTTTGACCTCGCTCGAACTGTGACTCAGGCTAAGTGCCTTCGCTACCAAAGTATTACAGTTCGACCTCCCTCGAACTGTGACTCAGGCTAAGCGCCTTCACCACCAAAGTATTACAGTTCTACCCCACTCGAACTGGGACTCAGGTTAAGTGCCTTCGCCACCAAAGTATTACAGTTCGACCTCGCTCTAACTAGGACTCAGGCTAAGCGCCTTTGCCACCAAAGTATTACAATTCGACCTCGCTCGAACTGGGACTTAGGCTAAGCTCCTTCGCCACCAAAGTATTACAGTTCGACCTCGCTCGAACTGGGACTCAGGCTAAGCGCCTTCGCCACCAAAGTATTACAGTTCGACCACGCTCGAACTAGGACTCAAGCTAAGCGCCTTCGCCACCAAAGTATTACAGTTCGACCCCGCTCGAACTAGGACTCAGGCTATATGCCTTCGCCACCAAAGTATTACAGTTCGACCTCGCTCAAACTAAGACGAGTTTCACCCCCGCAACCGAACTACAAACCAGTAAAGAACAGAAATCCAAGGCAAACAACGAGAAAGAATTCTTTATTAATGGAATCAGAAATGCAGACCATCGCCTCTTACATCCGATCTGAACCAGCTGAAAAAGGAAAAAATCTACAAAAAAAGGATCAAACAAACGCTTATCGGTGTAACAAAAAAAAAGCAGACCAACACAAACAACAAAATAGGAGTAAATCTCACTCGGCGCCAATACCACCATCGCCATCATCACCTCCATAAGGACCATCGTCATTGCCACCTGCACCACAATCAGCTTTGGGTGTCGCCACATCATATCCACAATTGGCTCGAGCCTCACGAGCTTTCTGGCGTGCCTCCTCAAAATCCGCCTCAGACACGGCGCCTGCCTCTAACAAGTTCTTGAAAATGTCACGCTGAGCCTAAGCATAAACCCAGAGTTCGTGAGCCTGGTGGGGAACAGTAGCACGGGACGGTCCGTCCAGGGCCTTCAACCGCTAATTCTCCTCCTACAAGGCCGCAATCCGATCCGACAAGTCCTGGGCCTCCTGATCAATCTCGCTGATTCGCTCCTCAAGCCTCGCCTCTCTAAAAGCTACAGTAGCCCTCTCCGACTCTCACTCGGACTCATGAACACGAACTACCACCTCGAAAGTCGCAGCCCTCGTCGAAGCATCTCTCTCCACGCGCTCCAAATTGGTGACCTTACATTCCAGTACAGTCAACTTCACTCTCCATTCAGAGTCTATCTCCGCAGCTCTGGCCTGGCTCTGCTCCATTTCCAATTGTAGTGCTCGCAACTTACCCTGTAGATGCTCACACTCCGCGGCGACCCCTCTTCTCACCTCGAGCTCCTCGTCCTTGAGACGGACTTGCTCTTCGAGCTCACTCCTGCTGCGAAGCACTTGCACTAGTTCATGGTCCTTCCTCTCCAACTCTTCGCCCAACGCCCGGATGCGAGGATCATTTCTTAACCGTTCATGCAATTCGCAACACCTATCGCGATAGCGACGGTATTTTCCCAGCATCTGCAAAAAGATCCTCGACCGGTCATTGGCCCTATGAATATTTTATACCTCCAACATGTACGTCTGCAAAACAAGAGGAACTGTCAAACTTATGCCCACTCCGCAATAGAGAAGAAATAAACCAAATTCTGATAAAACATACGCGTAAGCCCATCACAGCCACCTCGTCCATCACTTCTACATCCGAAACACTCCTCAGGGACTTGTTCTCGGCCTCAGAACACAGTAGGCTGAATTGCGGTACCTGGCTGCCCCCTTGAGTCAGCAAGTTCACATCGACAGGAATCTCAACGAGGCGGGCCGACCCCCCTGCGTTGACCATCGAGTGGGTAATGCCCTCCTCGAACATCCGAACGTCATCAAGGTCCAAGTCAGACTCAGACTCGTATTTGTCGACTATTACGCTCTTCCCCCTTTCAACTGCCGAAGGTATGGCACGACCTGACAAAGATGATAGCAGCGCATTCATGGTCGCGACGGCAGCATTAGGGGACCGATCCTCGGCTACAACAAGATGTTCTGCGACATCCGCAGTAGGAACTCCCGATCGGGCTGCAGTAGTAGCAGAGTCCTCTTGGCCACGGCTAATGGGATCAACTCCGACCATCCGCTCCCCTTCGGCAGTAGATGTTGCAGCAACCCCTTCCTCTAGATTCGCCAGGGGAGAATCCAAGTTGATCACTGATGGGGGAGCCATCTCGAAACCCACTCTCCGCCTCTTTAACGGCTTTTCTTCCTCCCCGGTCGACAGCGAGTCAACTTGAGGACGGACGACACCAGATGGGCCCTCATCTTGAGACATAGTCTTGGTGGAGTGGTAAAGGCCACTGATTCCACCGATGCAGCCCTCGACGAAGGACGAGCCACAGGTACCGCTACGAGCAGATGCGGTCGGTCGACAGAACACCAACTGAGGGGCCCTGACTCTGCGAACCCTCCCTAATCACAGCAAACAAGGCTCGAAAAGTAAGATTGATACAAAAGAAAGGTCAAAAAGTAAGGACGTTATTTTACCTGTAAGGGGCCTACGTCCGAATTTCAGATGGAACGTCACCCACGTACGAACTCCCGCTGTATGGGGAAGGATGGCCTCGACCTATTCCCGAATCCCCTCCAAAGGAGGTGGTGGTACCTTCTCGGCTGCAGAGCATCAAGATAAATCAGTATATACAACACAAGATATAGGGAGGAGGAGACCGAAACAAACTCTGTTAGCCAAGGGCGAAGACTTACGGGCAAAATTCCACACTACTGGAAACCTAGACGGGTCCATCACGAGGTGCTCGGTCCGCACATAGAAAAATTTATTAAAGAAACAGCGGTTGGTCCTGTCATCCATCTTGACCACCAAACCTTTCAACCCACAAGGACGCGCGTGGATCATAGTGCCGCGAATAGGCTGAACACGTGCCTCAGAGTGACCTCACGGCCGGCCAGCTCCGCGTACTTAATAAACATAAGGAAAAAATTGTACAAATAAGGAGAAATTTGGGCAGGGTACACCTCATAATAGCGACAGAAGTCGACCACCAACATTGGAAGCGGAATAGTGTACTCCACAAGGAAGGGATAAGCATAGAACGAGCAGAACCTGGGATGGTCTATCTGGACCCTTTCGTCCTTTGTGGCTGGTACCATCTCGATGTAATACAGTAGCTTAAATACATCAAATACATCTTATAACAACAGAAAACGTATCTACAATCCGTAATATAACAAATGGTATCTATAGATAGTTAATTACCACTAAAAGATAATACTTTATTTCTCAAAATTATATTATTACTTGATTTACATCATAATCAGGATTTTGAATTTGCCTCAACATATTCATTTACAATTATATGCTCACTCTGCTTGTTTGATGAAAAATGACATAAGAAAATTACAAAACAGTTATTACAATTTGTTTGAGAGTTAATTAGATCTTATTGAATTCCTTAATCTTGCTAAGTAAGAATATAAAATTCAAAGTAATTTTTTCTACGGAAAAGAAATGTAATCTGGTATATTAAAAGACCGAACTAATGCAGTTACAAGAGCGTGACTACCACACGCCCCACTATCGTATGTCCGTTCAAAGCTGAAATGCGTAACAGAACGGTGCTGTGGGGTAGTACATGCAAAACAAAAGAACCAGACATTCACATAACTTTGCAAAATGACCATATTGCCCTCCTGCTACATTCCGAAAGTCCTTGGCCACTCGGCCGGCTGAGACAACAACTGAATCTAGCACTCATCAAGCCATTGACACGTAAAATATTTCAACTATTAGACGGCCACGATTCACTAGCATTTTTTGTTTTTTGTTTTCGTAACTAGCATGTTTTTTTTTTTTCTGAACCTTTTATTTTTTATAATTTATACCTTTCAAATTTTACTTTTTATTAATTTTTAGGTGGCTCGTATCCATATTGGGGTCCCGATTAATTCGAATATGTGCTATATAAGACTCATTTAAGGAGAAAGCATTTTGTATTAGGATGTTTTTCATATCCATATATCGCTCCCAAAACCTCTTATTAAGGACAGAGACGATCAAAGGGTCAAGCAACTAAAGCAAGTGTTTTATGCTCCAAAAATTTGGGGCCTCCAAATTTTTTCTTTTCTTTTCTATCATCGTTTGGTATTTGTGTTGAAGCCCCGATTAATCTGGATTTGTACCGCATACGCACTAGTAAAAGGAAGAACACATTTTAACAGTGTTTTTTTTTTTCATTTAAAGAGCTTGAACCCGATACATCTAATTAAGGTAAGTTGAATCATATCCATCTCACCACAATCTTTAGAGGTAGAGCCTAATTATATTGAGTATTTCAAAGTAAAAAAGTGAATATTTTATAAAAGAAAGATAACTTTTAGTTTAGTATTGATGTAACCGTTTGAACATAATTTGGAGAGAAAAAAAATCAATCCCCCTAAACCCTTACTGTGAATATAAATTTTTTTATTATTTATATTATTATTTTTCTTTTTACATTTCTCACTAAATGGTGTAATAAACTTTTAGAGTCCATTTTTGGTATCTTCAATAGTCTATTCTTATTTTTTTTATCTTTCTCACCAAAAAATATGTACTAAATTTCTGGGAAAAAAAAAAACAACTTACGTTTTCGATTTTATAGTTTTGTTTCATAAAAAGAAAAGAGTTTTATTTTTCTATAAAAATTATGAGTTAAAGAGTACCTATTGAATAAAAGTGTGAAACTATATTGCACATTCTTTTCTTTTCCTTTTTGCAGGTTTCAAGTGTTTCGACAAGTATATTAAAGCATCAAAAAATTATTTCAATACCAAGTTATCAACTTCTTGAATCTAGTTCTATTACGGCTAAGATCAACAATATCTTAGGAGAGATTAAATTATTTATATAAAAAAAATTTACTAATAACTTTATATCACAAAAGGCTAAAAAAAAGACTTCAAACAAAAATACACATGAATTATTTTTTTTCTGAAAGGCCCCAAATAAAAAACTTGGCCTTAGCCCACCAATTTCCTGAGCTACCCCTGATTAAGGGTGGACTAATCATACAATATATTTTACCACAATCTTTTGTGTTATATGTATACGGTGAAAATCAGGGCTACTCGATTTCATTCTTTGGTCGAGATAAGAGTGTCACGTTGAAGAGCCAGGATGCTGAGGTCGACCTTGATTGCGAATCAGAGAGAGGCTGACTTCAAGTGACACCGGCGTAGCTGGATAATGAAAAAAGCAAGATATCCGCAGTCGATCTGCATCAGTTAATTAGATGTTAATATGATTTCCTGCTATAATTAGAAGTGTACCTTATTTTAGACTTTCCTATTATATAAAGAGGGATTCCTTTCATTTGTAATTCTCATTATTCACTGATAAGAATATATACATTCATTACTTTCTTGCTATTTCGCTTACTGTTCGTCAGAGTTGCTTTATTTTGCCATCCCACCTCGAGGCTATCCCAAGTCGAGGTCGAAATTTGGCTAGCATAAGAGTTTGATTTATTTTATTTTTAAATTTATCTATTTAATTCATTGTTTATCAATTGCTATTGGATTGAATCATATATCCTTAAAACCACAATATAAGTTTAATTGTTACTTGAATTTTAAGGTAAACATTTTGGCATCCACCGTGTGGCTAAGGATAATAGTGATTGTTCAGTGTTGATTCTAATAACACACATTATTTCACGCTTGTTCTTGTCAAGTATTTTTGCATTCAGGTTAAAACATATCAAACTCACAACACGCACCCATACATTGTGATGATGGTCTCGGATTTCATGGAGAAAATTATAATGTAATTGCTCCAGGATTTGGGGTTCCACCGGCAAATCTCGAGGGAGCAACGGTTGCCGATTTAGTTGATGTCAGTTCACACGTTGATCTAAATACGGACCTAGGCGCGGACTCCAAAGTGAGTGTACGCAGGGAAGGCCTATCTGATGATCAAGGTACATATGGCAGAGGATACGGAGGAGTTGGTCTCCAGGTGATACTCGAGATGCTACAGGCTCAACATGCTGTTATTGCTCAGTTTCAAAATCAACACAGGACTCCAAGTGGGGTCGACCAGAAATTACTCGTCGTACCGAGTGCCAGAAAGGTCCAATGGTAACGAATCAGGGACTGGTCCTGCAATAATGAAACTGCTTGAGGAGCTCACTAAAAGAATTAAGTCAAGAGAGAAGAAAGTGGAAGCTAATGATAAAAAAGTGGAAGCATACAACTGCCGAGTCGATCAGATACCGAGGGCACCCCCAATCCTAAAGGGTTTGGATTCAAAAAAGTTCATGCAAAAGCCTTTTCCTCAAAGTCCGGCTCCAAAGCCCATTCCTAAGAAGTTATGAATGCCGGACATACATAAATACAATGGAACCACTGATCCTAATGAACACATCACTTCGTACACGTACAAAATAAAGGAAAATGACTTAGAAGATGATGAGATCGAATCTATGCTTTTGAAAAAGTTCGGAGAAAAACTTTCAAAGGGAGCAATGATTTGGTATCACAACCTTCCACCAAATTCCATCGACTCATTTTCCATATTTGAAGATTCTTTCGTAAAGGCACACGTCGGGCCATAAAGGTCGCAAAAAGAAAATTACACATTTTCAAGATAAGACAAAGGGATAATGAAATGCTGAGGGAGTTCGTATCCCGATTCCAAATGGAACTCATGGAGTTTCTACCGGTCACAAATGATTGGGCCGTTCAAGCTTTCACTCAAGGGCTGAACCAACAGAGTTCGATAGCATCACGCCAGTTGAATCAAAATTTGATCAAGTATCCCGATGTAACTTTGGAGATGTGAACAATAAATCAATCGAAGATCAGGGTCGAGGAAGACCAATTAGGAGCCCCTTCCAGTTTAGTACATCCAAATAGGTCGGTAGTTAAAACTTAGAAGGACGTCGACAGGGAGCCAAGGTTGATGTGACGACCCATCCGGTCGTTTCATGAGTTTCCTCTCCATTTCCCCTGTTTCTATTTCTTGATGCTTCGTTATCCATGTTTTATGTGATCAAGTTGATTAGTTTGCGTTCAGAGTGGTTTTGGTAAGAAATGAGATACTTAGTCTCTTTTAAGAAGGTTTAAGTTGGAAAAGTCAACAGAATGTTGACTTACATGTTAGAGGGCTTGAATATAAATTCCAATGTTTCTTTTAGCTTTGGGAGGTGATTTGTGACTTAGGAGCGTGATCGAAATTGGTTTTGGAGGTTCGGTGTAGAATTAGGCTTGAATTGGCGAAGTTAGTATTTTGAATTCCGATTGGTAGGTGAGATTTTGATTCGAGGATCGGAATGGAATTTCGAGAGTTTCCGTAGCTTCGTTATGTCATTTGGGATGTGTGTGCAAAATTTTAGGTCACTTGGACGTGGTTTGGTTGGGTTTTTGATCAAAAGCGTGTTTTGGAAGTTTTTAGAAAGCTTAGGCTTGAATTCGATGAGAATTTGATAATTTGATATTGTTTTGAGTGTTCCGAAGGTTGGGACAAGTTTAAATAATGTTATTGTGAGCACGTGATTTTTGCCCTAAGCAAATTATTCCAAAAGTCTCAAGTAAAATGATTTCTTTATTACTTTACCAATTCTGTGGATTTTATTGAATTTTGTGTTAATTGTTGCATTTTTATTTGTGCATGATAATTCATATGAAAATACAAAAAAAATATGCATTTGCATTTAGGATTTTAATCTCACATTTTAGTATCAAGTAGGTATTAATTCATTTTAGGACAATTTAAAGAAAATCACAAAATAGTTTCTTTACACTTTTAATTGTTAGTTGTTGCATTATTCTTTAAATAAAATTTTAAAATAATTTTAGGATTTAAGTAGTTTAATTTAGAATATTATTAAGTTTTGGTATTAATTTTACATTTTTATAAAATTAGAAAAAATACAAAAAATATAAAGAAAACAAAATCAAAATAAAATAATAAAGGCAAAAGAATAGCCAAAGAATAGAGAAAATAGTTTGGGCCAAAACGCCCCAGGCCCAAACAGATTAAAACCATGGCCCAGTCCCTTTGTCACACCCAGCCTGCAATCCACGACCGACCCAGTCCGGTTGAAAATCCCCCCAAACGACACCGTTTAGCTCTAATAAATCTGGGCCATCCATTAAATCTATCCAACGGCCATGATTCCTCCTCCGTTATTAGACAAAAATGTCTGATTTCATGCCTCCCTAAAAACACCCTCTCCTTCCTCGTACTAGCCTGTCTCCGCCGACTCCGCCTCATGCCGCCGCCGGAATTCGCCTCACGGCGGCGGCCGGCGTCTAATGACCGCCAAAATTTCACTGTTGCCTCTCCTTCACATACCCTTTCCATATCCGGCCTCGGTTTCTCTCAAATCCCACTAGTTTCACTCAAATCTATCAAACCCTAGCAGCCGCCGGCAAACATCAGTCACTCCGATGACCCTGAAAAATACACCATAGCTTCTCCTCGTCCCCCTCATTCCAAATCTGCAAAAGGTTTCCTTCGAACAAGCCTAGAACCCGTCGAATATCCGTTCAAAAATTTTCCGGCCATGACGCCACTGAGTCCAAATACCATCAGATTAACGATGTAGCTTCCTCTCCTCATCCTTTATCGAACCCCCTCAACCCCATCCCTCAACTGTGGGTAGATTGTTTCGAATTTGGATTCAAAATTTTCCGGCAAAACTTTAGAGTTAGTCAGGTAAATTTTC
>MDKF010667747.1:0-17435 GCA_026770625.1 Nicotiana glauca
TTGTCGCTCAAACCTGCAATAAAGCGCACTTGTAAGCATTCTGGGTCTATTTTATGGCAATTCGTACATAAAGCACAGGCAAGTATGTGCATAAAATGTGTTAGAAATCTTAGTTATCAACTCCTCCAAATTAAAACCTTTGCTTGTCCTCAAGAAAATAAAACAAAACCCACCCCGCTAAAGGAAACATCCAAGTAATTCTAGCTTATCCTAAAGCAACCTCATCATGCATCAATTGGGACTAACAATTGCCCTCAATACGGATGCATCATTAACACATTTTTTAAGCTTTTAAGAACTATGGATCAAATGTGACTCGAGAGAATCGAGGGTTGACTCATTTCATCAAGGAGCTTTTCTCAAATACCTTGGTCATTGTGGAACCCAAACTCATACATCCTCAACTCTCCCTAAGCGAACCTCACTTTTTAGAGTAATGGCACACAACTGAGGTTGATGGATTTTTCACTCATATCTCTCACAAAGAAGGTCATAAGTCCGGCTCCAGGTACCATATGCTTGCCCCTTGTGTAAGTATCCACTAATGTAGGTTCTGTTCGACCCAAGATCATATAGGGCTTTTGTGGAGTCATTGTAAAGGCTTTTAGGTAAGGGTAGGATATGTTTTGTTCAAGTGGGTTCAATCTTCCCTCAAGCACTTCTTTTGATTCATTTTGGCACATTTTCTTGACTCATTTGAGTATTCACTTCTTTTTCGAGGGGTTAGAGAGACACACTGTCGCTCTTTTTTTTAATGCAATTCAACACATTTCTCCTTTTCTCCTTTTTTCACAACATTATTCACTTTTGTTTTCGTTGGATTCCCATTTCGACCTTATTCAATTTGGTCTCTTTTTCTTTGTCTTGTCTTTTCTTCCTTTTTTTCATTCCCTTCCTTTTCTTTTTGCTTTTGCACCTTTTTCCATATTGCTTCCTTTCTTGTCTCCCTCCCCCAAACTTAGATATTTTCCAACTGCTCAAGGGAAGATTTGGGTGCCAAGAGAGGGTATAGGTTTGTAGCTTTTGTTCTTGAAGGAAGAAGGTTTAAGGCTCAAAAGGTGTTTGCTAGGGATCTTTTCATTGGTAGGTCATGGAATTGTTCAATCTTAGCATTTCGGATCAAGGAGGACCTATACTCACTTCTCAAGCCAAATTTCACCTAGGATTTCGCCTCAACAAACACTCGGGGCAAGTTCTAGACCATCGGCTTGGAGCTTAGACTCATGATTTGAATTCTCACCACACACACTCAAGGATTGCTAAAGACATTGAGTTGAGGGCCCACAACAACCTTAGTTCCAATTCAAGCGCACAATGGCCCCACACGACCATATGATGATTGTTTGGTCAACATAAGAGTCTCAAGGCTACAATTTTCACCATCCTTAACACAATATTATGTCATTGACCATGGGATCAAAGGCAAATGTATTAGGCCCAAGTGAAGCTTTACTGAGGTCTCCTAACTACGAATTGTTGAAAATCAAAAATAAGAAAAATCAAAAACGGACTCAAACCCTTAAGAAGGTTGTCACGCCATCTATCATTGGGAAGAGCCGCCCGGTTGCACAACACACTACCCTTGGAAAAAATTGTGGCATTAAGAAAATCAAGGGCTTATTAAAAATACCAAAACCAAAACAAAAGGCTACTAGCCTCACTACTAAGCTAAAAACGAAAAATTTTAACAAAAAAAGAAAAACCAAATGAATATGTACAATTGGGAGTAGAATATACAACGGGATGAATATATACATAAGAGTCTAAAAGTAGCCAAAGTCAGAAGTTATTTACAGGCCAACTATTAAAATCCAAAACATAGACTAGAAATGAAATAAATATATACAGTCATCCAATGTATCAGGATCAAAATAGTAGGGCGCATCCCCACAAATAAAAGCTGGCATTGTCCCCAATGCCAACTACCAAAATAAGCTCAAAAACAGAGATAAAGGATATAGAAAGGCCCCTCAAGCCTGGTCCACATGCATGGGGTCTCCTGTCGTCCCCGAATCCTCTGTAGTAGCCGGGACCTCAGACTGGTCTCCGACCTGCTGCTCTAAAACTGGTGCAGGATCCTGCTACTGGACCGGTGGCACCTCCGGCATCTCACCGGAGGGAGTGCCCTAAATCTCTACCAACTCAATCACCACTCCCTTGGTGCTGGCCAACTTCCTCTTCTTCCTCATAGGCTGTGGTGCCTGCTCCTGCTGTGGCTCAGGTACTAGGATTGTTGATGGAGGGTCTGGGTCCCTGAATAATAAGTCTAACGACATCTGATCTGCCATTAGCTTGTCCACATCTACACGAAGCAACTTTACCGACTCATTTGATGCCCTGGTCTTCCTCATTTTCTTGTGCTCCCGAGCCAATTTCTCCAAGGCAGTGTTGTGAGCCCCAACTGCCTTAGTCAAGGCAGCCTGAGTCTCGAGTATCTTCTTCTAGTTGGCCAGGAGCGTTTGCAATGTTTCCTCAATAGATGGAGGAACCTGGACAGTGGTCGGGGTAGACTGAGCCTCAACTGAAGTGGCTAATGTGGACAACTTGGATGTCACTACGGACGTCCAGTTGTTCAACCTGGCCAATGTCATAAATAGCTGCTGGGCCTTCAATGGGTTGGTTCGGGAAACTGGAACTGTAGGGGCAGCTGAAGAATTGGGGCCTGCAGAAGATGAGGGCCTGTCAGCTGGGACAAATATAGCTGGAATTGAGGGAAGCTCTGTAGAAGGTTCGACCTCAACCGGCTCCTCAGACTGGCCGGTCGGGGTAAAGGATGATGACTTGCTTTTCTTGTCCCCCTTTGGATTATCTGGACCCTGAATACTAAACCAGGAGAATGAAGCTATTGGGCGCACAGTCACATCATAATGCATTTTCTTCACCTTCAAGTCCGTAAAGTACAATGTCAGAGTGTTTGGGTAACGATAGTTCCGCGAACTGTCAATCCCCATAGCAGTGATTGCCCTGTACATAACATTCCCCACATTGATAGGGAATCCCGCCATAATGGATGCAATGAGCACAACCCGGGGGAGGGGGACGGTATGGTCATGAGAAGTGGGGTCCAACCTATTGCATACAAAGGTGAGCCACCCTCTCGCCTCGAAATTCATATTCTTCCTCAGGATTTTCACTCCTACCTGTATCTAATCCGAAACAACACCTGGATGCGCTAAGAACTCAGCTAACCATGGGCGAACCTTCTCTTTTAGTGCCAATTTCTCCAAGTATTGGCTCTTGTCCTCGTCCTTGAAACCCAAATAGTCATTTAATGCTTTTCCAGAGAATACCACATTATTGTTTCTCACTTTGGTCACAGTGGAGTCCTTCTTGGTATAGGCAACATTTGTGTAGAACTCGTTGACCATGTGCTCGTTTGCATTTACCAACCCATCACTAAAATGGTCCCACCCGCTTCTCGTTTGAAATTGCTCATGGACTTTGAATAGGAGGGGCAATAGGTCCTTGGTTATGATACACCTCTCGGGGATGAGATGTCTTTTGGCCCACATTTCCCGGAATTTGTGGAAGGCCAATTGACTCACAAAGCGGTCTTCCCACACCTCAGCCTTTCTTGTTCTTTCAACGCTAGCAACCTCGGGTACCCTACTAGCCGGGACCTCCTCAGCACTGTCAGCACTCTCCCCAGATTCTGACGCTGTGGGGGAGGTAGAGTATTTGCTGCTGCCTGCTGCTGAGCCATCAGACGACTCAGATTGTATAGCTTGTGGATCTTGGGCTGGGACAGAGGGGGCTTGCCCCGAAACAGCTGAGAGTTCCTGAGAGGGAAGGTACTCACTCCCCGATTGCTCCTCATCTGTCACTACTTGTTTCCTTGTTTTTAGTTTGGGTTGGGGAGTGAGTTTCTTTAGCTTGGCTTTCCCTCCCCGGGAGGGTTCACCTCGACCGGGTTGTTTAGCACCTCGTCCTCTTTGTTTCACCATTTACTGCACACAAACGATTCTAACATTGTTAGTATAGGCAAGTGCAAAGTGTTATCATGTGCATAATAAGGTAGAGCAGCAAGAAGAAATGGTGCAGGCAATGCAGTCATTTAAGAGCCATGCGGGCCGCGCCAACAGGGCATGCGGCCGCACAGGTCAAAGACAAGCAAAACACCTTCTCTGAACATGTCCAATGCGGGCCGTGCCATCAGGTCATGCGGTCGCGTGGGAACAGTATGGTCCGCACAAACGGGTCATGTGGCCGCACTAAGCATTAACTCGAATTGGGGATTTCTGAACTTCAGCAATGGGGGTCGCGCAAACAAGGCGTGCAGCCGCGCGGAGCATGGCGCGGACTGCACAACATTGTCATGCGCCCGCGTTGGGCTATGGGATAACTAGGGTTTAACAAAAATAGGCCAAATCTTGCACGTTTTAGCATCCTACTTTATCCCTAGTCGTATATAACATGCCCGTCATATCAAAGAACAACAAGAACAACCTAAACTATCCTAAACATGAGTAATGAAGAACAAAAATAAAGAAATGAGGAAGTTATCGCTAAAGAAACATGTATAAAAAGCAATTAACACTAATTAAAAATTAATGTGAGAAATATGTTACCAGGAAAGTGAAGAAATGCTCTTGATAATGCAAATGAGAGTCTCAAGATGAACAGTGAAAAATTAGGGTTCAGAGGTCGAGTTGTCAAAAAGTTTACAATGAAGCCCTGAGGGTCTAATTATAGAAAAAGGACGTGGGCCCCCAACTTACCCTCCAGCGCGGCCGCGTGAACACGACCGCGAACCGCGCTGGACTTACCTCACACCTTAATGCGCTGAACATCTGATGTGGATTGCACAAGCAAAGGTGCGGCTGCACCAATCAACTTCAGAGACTTGGCTAAATATGCCTTGGTTGCGGACCGCACTAGCAAAGGCGCCACACTAGCCAACTTTAGGAACTGAGTACTTTTTGCACAGTTGTTTTTCGTTGATTCAACACAATCCCTGCAACATCTCACAAACCATTAGCTTAAAAACCCTATTCTACAACAGAAATCAAAAAGAAAGAAAAAGACATGGGTTGCCTCTCTTCAATTGCTCCCAAAAAGCTCTCAAGGTGTTCAAAAATAGAGGAAAATTATATCTAGCTCGCGGAGGAAATATTTATAATTCAGCCCAGCTCTTTCGCTTTTGCGGTCCCCTTCCCGCTTTTGCGGGACCGCTTCCGCGTCTCTCATTTTCGCTTGTTCGGAAATTCCATTCTCGAACCAAACCGCTTCTGCGGTCACAATATCGCATAAGCGATTCCGCTTCTGCTGCTACACTATCGCTTTTGCGGAACCAGCGCCCCAGGCCTCTTCACCGCTTCAGCGGTCAAACAATCGCTTAAGCGTGCCTGCTTCTGCGGTTTAAGACTCGCAGAAGCGAGAATACCAGATACCAGCAAAATTTGAAGTCTCCAAATTCAAAATTTCATCCCGATGGCCATCTGAAATCACCCCGAGGCCCCTGGGACCTCAACCAAAAGCACCGACATGTCTTAATACATTATCTAAACTTGTTCCAATAATCAAAACACATCAAACAACACTAAAATTATAAATTCTCATCGGATTCAAGCCTAAGTTCTTTAAAAACTTCCGAAACACGCATTCGACCAAAAATCCGACCAAACGACGTCTGAATGACCTGAAATTTTGCACACATGTCCAAAATCACCTAACGAAGCTAAAGCAACTCTCGGAATTCCATTCCGACCCCCAGATCAAAATCTCACCCCTCAACCGGAATTCGCCAAAATACTAACTTCACTAATTCAAGTCTAATTCTACACCGGACCTCCAAAATCAATTCCGATCATGCTCCTAAGTCACGAATAATCCCTCGAAGCTAACCGAATCACCAGAAATCACATCTGAGCCCTCTAACTCATAAGTCAACGTCCGGTTGACTTTCCAGCTTAAGCCTTCTTAAAAAAGACTAAGTGTCTCATTTTCTACTAAAACCAATCCGAATAAACTCATTCACCCAAGACTCGTATAATAACATATAAGGGATCCGAAAATGGGGAAAACGGGGCGGTAGCTCATGTGACGATGGGTCGGGTCGTCACATCTTCCCCAACTTAAACAAATGCTCGTCCTCGAGCATACCCAAAGTTGTACTAGAAGCCAACCAATAGCTGAATGACCTTACCAAGCATATACCCGGGGTGATCCCATGTCACCTTATCTCGCATAGGTCCAATAACACAATATAGCTGAAATCTCACAATCCATCTAGACCATAACCGTAGAACCACATCGCACTTTCTGAAATCATACACAAGATCAGAACCTCAGCTCTATACTCAGAATAAGCCTAAACCAGCTGTAATAACTCATACCTGCAACTTCAAGTGCAATCACAAGATATACTACATAACCCAAATACTCGAAACGATAACTTCTATCCATAGCAGTTGCCCACAACACCCAAAAATCGGTAGAGAACCTCTTATTAGCTAAAGTCTTATTCCAACACTTTCATATACTGCCAATGATAAATGAAACACACAATAAACCGTAACCATTTCTCAGATCAACCATTCATGAAGCCACTTCCCTTTGACTAATACCACAATAGATTTTCGGGCCGAACCTCGATATTATCCTTCTAACAAGCTGACATCAAATCTGTTCGTATTCATTAATGACTCCAACAATCACCTCGAATCCAACACACCACTCTACTAACATGACACCTCAATACAGGCCTAAGCCACAACTTGCATAATATACGCACCAATAAGAAACGGTCTGAACATACTCAAATCATGACAAATGAATCAAACGAAAGAGTTGTACCTCAAGCTCATCAGTACCATCACAACACAAGGCTGAGATCCCGTCTCACATCATAGAAATAGAACACCTGAATCTACCCCGAAAGGTAATATCTCCACGTGGCCTAGCCACAATGCGCGATCTTATCCAAACACTATTACACATGAAACACCTCAAGTCGCTATGCTCAAAATCGACAGCCACGCACAATTTGATGTCTGAAACCCAAGCAATTCATTACACCCACGGTGAAATAGATAACATGCGACACGCAACCCAATAGGTCATAACCAACACTCCATTTATCGAGCAACACCCAATTACTCTACCCGCTCGACTTTCACTATGAATCCCCAATAGCACCGCACCACATGTGCCCATAACCAACAAATCATAACGTCTCACAACACCAAAAGTAACTCATAGCTCTCCTCAGATCACTAACAAGCTCAAGAACGACCGAATCAGCCTATCCCTCAACAATACAATTCGGGGCCAACCAAGCTGACTCAAGCTAAATACGTAGCCACATCGGCCTGCCAACAAACTCAATACTAAGAAGCCTGAAGATTCTCCTTCCACTACTACAACTCCTGCCGAAGCCGTACGATATGATTGCCGGCACCAAATCAATATCGAAATCCACAACCTCTCCCGGCGACATGCCCTGTCACAAGAAACACATCCGAAAAGTCCCTCAACACCGGAACTGAACCAATGGTAGAAACCTCTGTACTGACATCCATCACGAAGGCCCAATTAAGAAAAGCTATCCTCGCCAACCCTCCGCTGGTCTTTAGAATACAAGCCACCCTGCTAGAATGTAGCCCGATACACCTCGCCACTCAACCCGTGGCATTTTTCCGGCATAGCCCATAGCACAATAGTCTAGAATAACCCAACACTGAGACAACCAGTCTACACCCCAATATCATACCTAAAATCTAATATACCAAGCAAGGAAAGATCCACTCGGGCCTCCAAATCCCAACAACCACTAAACAGTATCGATACCCACGCTCCACAACCACTACATAGGCTGT
Source organism: Nicotiana glauca (assembly GCA_026770625.1). Taxonomy (NCBI): domain Eukaryota; kingdom Viridiplantae; phylum Streptophyta; class Magnoliopsida; order Solanales; family Solanaceae; genus Nicotiana; species Nicotiana glauca. Next base: position 7,818 of record MDKF010667747.1, read on the forward strand.
ACATGAGAACTTCTAGTCCTCACTCCATATAGAACATGAATCACCATGCTTGATCCCGAATTCCACAGTATGAATAGATATCACCCCCAAGTACCCAATCATTCCACCAAAGATATTCTAAAATTCCCCTGTGCCATCACACAAACTCAGATATCAACAGTCGATCTAATAAGAAAATGCTGCAACACTACCGAAGTATCATTAGTCTAATCTCATTAGCCCCTTTTTTTTTCGAGACACATACCTTCGTCAAATCACTTTAAATTAGCAATACCATTTCCTTGATTACCTGAGGCTACCCGTTGCCTAAGAATTTTATTAACTTCTTTTCAGAGCTGAACTGTAACTCATCTAGCCAAGAACTTCCACTGATCCCACTTGGAAGAAAAATCATTACACATCCCAAGCTCCGCGTGCCCATAGAAAATATACATCTCCAAACCACAATAGAGATCAACAAGAACTCCCCCAAGTCTATTTGCAAAAATTAAACTGCTAGGACTGAATCATTCTAACTAGACCAAGCTAAGCAAGCCATCAAAGCCCATGAGCATTGCTGCAAAATGCATGTAAGAACCTATTAACTTGAACACATACAAGGAATTAATCATATCCTTACCATACTGATTTGGTCTACTATCAAGCTATTCCATCTATCTAATTTCCCTTCTGACTCATCATCAACTTGATATTCCCTCTTGTTGTAGCACCACAATGCGTCAACCCAAGCTTACCACATGAGAACCAAGCATAAGACCACACTGTCCAAAACCCATAAGCTGCCGAATACTCTCTTAATATCCCCAGGAACATCACGTTCCAGAATACTTTACTCGGAAGAACTCCCTGTGAATCTGAATTCGTTACCTTTACTTCCCAGATACCGATACATAGGATCCCATAATTAACATAAAAATACCACAGGTCTTGCCCTCTTTCAATGAAAACACAATCTCTAACCACATGCACAACCTTAAAATACCCGATTGTTCCCTGTAGAATCTTGATCACGTTAGAACCATTCTCGAAAGTCATTTACTTCTTATTCAAACTGAAAATCACCTGACCTGACGGACAGAACCACCTGTGCCTCACTGGCACACTGATACCGTAAAATGATATCTTCATCCCAATACAACCAAGTAACTTCCTGCTCTATACACCGAGCATCCTTGCCAATAACACTCTAGACATTCCGTGATTCTCATACTCTATAAAGTATAATATGACCTCTGTCGCAAATTTTTGCTTCACTCGTGCCATCCTCGGCTCAATCTCCACGACCAGAACTGATTTTCCAGCATGCTTCAAACAGGAACCAACATAGCACATAGCCGTGCAATCAGCTAATCAACAGCAACCTCCCCAACTTGGCTCGAAGCCATATATTAGGACATACTCAATAACACATAACACTTTTATTCTAATGATGCCACAATACCATAGTGAGATTAAACTCAAATCATTTACAAATTCGTGAAAACACAGATCATCTAGTATTGTAATCCTCTGCAAATCTCGCATTTATTCCCACATCAGTTGCATCCACTCTCTTAAGCGACCCGAAGTTTTCAAATTTCAACACGTACCCTTCAATTACACATGAGATCTCCTAACATACACACAAGTGATTATACCACTTAAGAACACTCCGCAGGAGTTAACCCATCTGTTTTGCCTCAATTTAACATTTCTGCATACCTTCCACCGTCATACACATTACACAGTCATTTAGTCTTCCTGGGTCTGAACTCATACCGCCCACATGTAATGAACTTCACTCCCCAACTAGGAGACACAAAATATTCGTCATGCGCCTATATTCGGGCTACACATCAAATCATAATAGGGACGAATACTTAACAGTTCATCTATTATCCAGCAGACTTCTTCGTCACTACCAAGTCATATAAATACATCTCGCAGTACTAACATACTCATCACATGAATACCCAACCGCCATTCTGGCTAATAGGGATAATACCGAACATATAAGTTTAGATCACTTGCTCACACAATCAGCACTTCGGTGCTCAAGCCACAGGCAAAGATCCGGCCTCAAGTCCTCCAGACTGGCCCAACATTAAACTCACGGAGATTACATCTCGCCCCTTGATCGGGGAATCACAAGCCATCAAGGCACATCTGATACTAAGTGCTAATATGCGCATACAAACACGTGGAAGGAATTTCAAGAGTTTCTTTTCAAGCTGAATCAAGGAAGCACGATAAGAATTCAAGAATGTGAAGTTTTCCTAAAGGTTCTGCAGACCCTCGAGGATAAATACAGACATCTCCGTATCGATCCGCGAGAATCTACTAAACCTGCTCATGACTCGTGAGACCTAGTAACCTAGGCTCTGACACCAACTTGTCACGACCCAAACCCCGCTCCGGTCGTGATGGCGCCTCTCGTGAAGAAAAGGATAACCAGACCATTTCAGAACACCACTTAAAGCAGTTAATCAGTTATATAACAGTTCAAATATGAATTAATGATATTAATTAATGTAATTACAACCCAATACAGCCCGACCGGTGTGTCACAAGTCACGAGCATCTATAAGAATGAAATCCCCACTTTGTAGTCTAGAAATACACGGAATAATAATAATGAGTAACATAAAAGGACTGTGGTGCTGCGAACGCTGGCAGTCACCTCGCTAAAAGCTCTACAACTCTGCCTCCACGCGGCCAATACCCGCTGCAGGGTGAATAAATACCTGCAACTGCACGCGAGGTGCAGGGAGTAAAGTGAGTACTCCAACTCAGTGAGTAATAAAGGTAAATAATAACTGAGCAGCAAGAAATCACTTAAAACAACCAACATGCTGTATAGAAGCCGGGTACAATTTTTCTGAGAAAATAGTTAAATCTGTGAAAACTTTGGAAATACCTTGGTTCAGTTCAAATCTCTTTTGAAAATGATCTTTTCAATAGTTACAAAAATGATTTCAAAAAAAGTAGTGCTGATAGGCACAGAAAATCCGCCCCTCGGGCATAATTACCACAGTATAACAGGTTAAAAGGAAAATAAGTATGCAAGATGAGCACACAAAAGTTCGCTCCTCGGGCACAGCTCAAATCAGTACCAGCCCCTCGGGCTCAATATCAATTGCTCAGAATAGTATCAGCCCCTCGGGCTCAGTATCACATCACTCAGATCAGTATCAACCCCTCGGGCTCAGTATCAGTCACACAGTACAACATCAGCCCCTCGGGCTCACTCTCAAATCACATGGGTACCCGCGCTCACTGTGGGTGTGCAAACTCTGGTGGGGCTCCTACATCCCAAGCGCTATCATAACAAGGCTGAAAGCCTGTACATATCAATATGAGGCTTGAAAGCCTTCTCACAATACACTCGAGGCCTGAAATCCTCCTCACATATCGCTCGAGGCCTGAAAGCCTCCTCACATATCACTCGAGGCCTGAAAGCCTCCTCACATATCACTCGAGGCCTGAAAGCCTCCTCACATCACTCAACATGTCCTCACACATGGCCCTCGGCCTCAATCAGTCCAAGAATAATCATAAGCCCCTCAGGCGTCAGTAAAAAAAAATAATGCTCAGCTCAAACAATAGTTCAAATTACAGTTAAAAACTCAAGGTTGAGTAAAAATATAGTTTAGTTCATGAAATAGTGTAATTCAAATGGACTGAGTTCAAATAATATTTCAAATAGTGAGGAAAACGGTGATGATAGCTCACAAGGAGTTCGAACAATCGGCAATAAGCCCCAAGTATGGCAATAAGCCCAAGTCATAATGAAAGACAACAAGTCATTCTGAAATATGCAGTAAAATCAACAACCAGAACGGACCAAGTCACAATCCCCAACGGTGCTCTACCCCATGCTCTATCCGGCATGCAAGTCACCTCAATATAGCACTATGGGTGCAAATCCGGGGTTTCAAACCCTCAGGATATCATTTACAATCATTACTCACCTCGAACCGGTGAAATCTCTAGATCGCGACGCCCTTGCACCTCAAATCGGCCTCCACGCACGTCGAATCTATCCAACATCAGAGAAAATACGTCACAATATGCCAATGGAACAATACCCAATCGAAAAAATTCGAAAAATAGCAAAAATCTCGAAACTAGCAAAACCCGAGCCCCGGGCCCACTTCTCGAAAAATCAGAAAATTCACATCAATGGATTCCTCATCTCGTAACGAGTCTATACATATTAAATTTACCAAAATCCGAGCTCAAATGCTCCCTCAAATCCCAAATTTAAATCTCAAAATCCCAAGCCCTAGTTCATCAATTTTAGACTCAATTCCATGAATGTCTAGGTTAATTTCACATAATAATCATGTTTTTAACTCAAAAATCTTACCTCCAATAAACTCCAGTCGAAACCCTCTTCAATTGCTCCCAAAAAGCTCTCAGGATGTTCAAAAATAGAGGAAAATAATACCTAGCTTGCGGAGGAAATATTTATAATTCAGCCCAGCCCTTTCGTTTTTGCGGTCCCCTTCCCGCTTTTGCGGGACTGCTTTCGCGTCTCTCATTTTCGCTTGTGCAGAAATTCCATTCTCGAACCAAATCGCTTCGGCGGTCACAATATCACATAAGCGATTCCGCTTCTGTGGCTACACTATCTCTTCTGCGGAACCAGCGCCTTAGGCCTCTTCACTGCTTCAGCGGTCAAACCATCGCTTAAGCGTGCCCGCTTCTGCGGTTTAAGACTCGCAGAAGCGAGAATACCAGATACCAGGAAAATCTAAAGTCTCCAAATTCCAAATTTCATCCTGATGACCATCCGAAATCACCCCGAGGCCCCCGGGACCTCAACCAAAAGCACCTACATGTCTTAATACATTATCCAAACTTCTTCCAATCATCAAAACACATCAAACAACACTAAAATCATAAATTCTCATCCGATTCAAGCCTAAGTTCTTTATAAACTTCCGAAACACGCATTTGATAAAAAATCCGACCAAACAATGTCTGAATGACCTGAAATTTTGCACACATGTCCAAAATCATCTAAAGAAGCTACATCAACTCTCGGAATTCCATTCCAATCCCCGGATCAAAATCTCACCCCTCAACCGGAATTCGCCAAAATACTAACTTCGCTAATTCAAGCCTAATTCTACACCGGACCTCCAAAATCTATTCAGATCATGCTCCTAAGTCACAAATCATCCCCCGAAGCTAACCGACTCACCGAAAATCACATCCGAGCCCTCTAACTCATAAGTCAACGTCCGGTTGATTTTTCCAACTTAAGCCTTCTTAAAAGAAACTAAGTGTCTCATTTTCTACTAAAACCAATTCGAATCTACTCATTCACCCAAGACTCGTATAATAACACATAAGGGAACCAAAAATGGGAAAAACAGAGTGGTAGCTCATGTGACAACGGGTCGGGTCATCACAGTCGGGTAGGCACCATTATAAACCTGCCTAATGGCAGCTGAAATTGCATTTGCAACCGATCTAGAAGGATAAAACCTACAAGACAATGATAGAAAGTAAGTTTTAAATACTAAATTCCTAAAACAAAATAAGTAATGAACAAAATTACCTGCCAATGCATCAAGAAGAGTAGATTCTTACAAGAATGTTTCTATATACAATGTCAAATTAGATATTAAACTACAACACGGAGATTCTACCTAGGTAAAACATGAATGGATGGAATTTAATGCAGCGATGAGATACGAACACAAATTCTATGACAAGTTTTAAGTATATTAGGGTCATAGTTAAACTTGATTGGATGAAATCACAGAAAAGACGAAGCAACAATATGACATTTGGAACACTTCTCTTAGAAGCGTTTGGTTCTGCTCCAAAAATTAAGAAAAAGAATCCAATAGCGACATGATTACGTGAAGTCATAAACACACGACAAGAAGATGAACACTGCCCTAATTTTGAGATTTAGGGCAGAAATAATTCAAAAATAGAGAGAAAAAAACTCACCGAGATAAATTGCCTGAAGGTCACCGATGGCCACTTAGAACATCGGCGAGAGTGCTGAGTAGAGAGTAAGCCGCGTAAAATCTGGAGGGAGTTAGCTCGTTGTCTGGGGAAGGAAAAGTGTAATGAGGGAGAAAGGTGTTAGTAGGGTTTTGTTCTTTTGCCCAATTCCTTTTCCCGCCTTCTAATTACAAGCTAATGTTAAAAAATAATAATAAATATTCACATATCCTATTTAGCTAGCCTATTCAAAGAAAAATTTCGATTCTATTGTATCATCCCTACTAATGGTACTGATGATGTCAACTTGAAAAATAAAAATCTCTATATAATTAATTTGAAAAAGAATTGAATTGAATTGAATTATCTTGCTATATGTTAATATAGAAACTTAATTATTTATCTTTACATCAAATAAAATAATTTATTTACTTGAAAAATAAAAATCTGTAAATAATTAATAAGAAAAAGAATTGAATTGAATTGAATTATCTTGCTATATGTTAATATAAAAACTTAATTATTTATCTTTACATAAAATAAAATAAAATATTTTATTTAAATTTAATTATCTCATTTCAAGTGTTGAATATTTGAATTTCATAATAATTATTTATTTAATAATCATTTTATTTTTAAAGGATTAAAAAATCGATATGACATTTTACGTTACCTTGTTATGTTTATTGACTCTTACCAATTTGTCATGACCCAGATTTTCCCATCATCGGGAGTCGTGATGGCGCCTACTAATGTAGCTAGGCCAGCCAATCAGTAAACATTCTCTAATAATTTCTCAACATTATAAACATATGCAAGGAATTAAATAAAAGCGGAAGACTTTAAGCTTATAAAACTGGAATCAAAATGCGAAAGTTTAAGACGAATCTCCACCCAAAATCTGGTGTCACTAGCTCAGGGACTGCGATAGAGTACTAAAAACAGGTCTGAAATGATATTACATACTGTTTGTTGCGAAACAAAGAAAACAAACTAAACATAGAAGGGACTTCGGCCTGCGAACGCCAGCTAGGTTACCTCGTGAGTCACTGGACTGAAGACAGCTCCTGGGCAATCCTACTGCTATTGTCCAAAAGCTGCTCCTAGATCTGTGCAAAAAGATGCACAGAGTGTAGCATCAGCACAACCGACCGCATGTGCTGGTAAGTGCTTGGCCTAACCCCGGCGAAGTAGTGACAAAGCTAGAAAGGACTACCAAATCAACCTGAACAGTTCTATATATATATATATATATATATATGCAATAAAAGGAAAGGATACTAAAACTAAACAGTTAAAGGGAGGGGAAACATGCTATGGGGGAGTACAATCCGAATATAAAAGTCATCAACTTCAATAAGAAATAGGGCACAACAATAATTTAACAGAGACAAGAAGTTCATCAGTTGCACGACATCAACCTTCGTGCTTTCCTCACATAGTATCTCATTTCATGGCACGGAATGGCCCTTCGTTCATAATATAATCAACAAAGGCACGGAATGACCCTTCGTGCAAATATAAATAACAATGGCACGGAATGACACTTCGTGCAAATATGATAAAAAATGGCACGGAATGAACCTTCGTGCATTATCACTCTTCCTCACCCAAACAGCAATCACAACCAAACAGGCGAGGGGAATACACAGTAATGAGGAATGTCCCAGCAAGGGAAAAAAGACAATTAAACAACTAAGTAACGGCAAGGGAGCAATTACAATAACTTCCACATCCCGGCAAAGGAGATAATCAATATACTCAAGTCAACCCGGCAAGGGATTTAATCACATTTCATACCAATTCTTTCATTTCTTACTCAATAGTGTTTTATCGTTCGAGCAAACGCTCCAAAGAATTCACAAATTCACAATTTATCCTCAACTCTCCACATTATGTAGAATTCATTAATTAGCTTGGAAGAGTCCCAAATATATCAAGAACAACTAATAACAAAGCCACACGGTCATGCTAGACACCGGTGTATAGATACTCGTCACCATACCTATACATCGTACTCGATCATTTAGCAAATAGCAATCAATAATACTCTAATCCTATTCCCTCAAGCCAAAGTTAGATCAAACATTTACCTCGAATACTCCAAACTCAACTCAATCCTCTAGAATAGCTTTATCCCTCGAATCCACCACCAAACCACTCGAATCTAGTCACAAATTACTTGAATGTATCAACAAATGCTAATTGAATCAACTTGAATACATGAAAATGAATTTCCCAAAGTTTTTCTCATACTGCGTAATTGTCATGGAGCCCTGCTGGAGGCGCTCAAACTGCCTGCGAAGTGCCTCCCGCTGAGTGACAGGGAGAAACTTCTCCAAAAACAACTCCGCGAACTGATCCCATGTCAAAGCTGGAGACCCCGCAGGTCTAGATAGGCAAAAATCTCTCCACCAAGTCTTGGCGGATCCTGCAAGCTGGTAGTTGGCAAAATCGGTCCCATTGGTCTCCACTATACCCATGTCCTAAGGATATTATGACAGCTGAATAAGAAATCATGTGGATCCTCTGATGAAGCGCCGCTGAAAGTGGTGGTGAAAAGCTTGGAGAACCGATCAAGTCTCTACAAAGCATCCGATGGCATAGCCGCTCCATTACCGGCATGAGCTGTAATACGTGGCTGAGCTGCCACATCTGGCTGAACAACTGGGACATGAGCCTGGGGAGCTACCTGCTCTAGAGTACGTGTAGCAGGAGTCTGAAACCCTCCTCCAGCCTGAGAAGTGGCTGGCGCTACTGACAGCAAACCCGCTCTAGTGACACTCTCCATAAAGCCTGCCAATCTGACTAGAGCATCCTGAAGATCTTGGGTGACCATGAGCACTCCTGGGACCTGAGCTGGGCCCACTGGCTGGAACCTCCTCATCATAGTCAATATGAGGATCCACCTCTAGGACTGCCGCACGGGGCTAAGCTCTGCCCCTGCCTCAGCCTCTGGCACGGCCTCGGCCTCTACCCATCGCAGGAGCTTCCGCTGGGGGCTCGGGCTACTGCGCGGTAGAAGAGGAAGCACGTGTTCTTGCCATTTGCGAAAGAACAGAGTAGAAGGACAATCAGTATTTGAGAAACAGAATCACTCGACAAGAAAGAACAAAAGTGAAACTTTTCCTAACTCCGTAGCCTCTGGGGATAAATACAGGCGTCTCCGTACCGATCCATCAGACTCTACCAAGTTTGTCCGTGAGTAGAGAGACCTATGCAACCTAGAGCTCTGATACCAACTTGTCACGACCCGAATTTCCCCACCATTGGGAGTCGTGATGGCGCCTAATAACGTAGCTAGGCCATCCAATCAGTAAACATTCTCTAATAATTTCTCAACAATATAAACATACGCAAGCAATTAAATAAAAGCGGAAGACTTTAAGATTATAAAACGGAAATCAAAATGCGGAAGTTTAAGACGAATCTCTACCCAAAATCTGGTTTCATTAGCTCACGGTCTGCTATAGAGTACTAAAAACAAGTCTGAAATGATATTACATACTGTTTGTCTCGAAACAAAGAAAACAAATTAAACATAGAAGGGACTTCGGCCTGCGAACGCCAGCTAGGCTACCTCGTGAGTCCCTGGATTGAAGACAGCTCCCGGGCAATCCTACTGTTGCTGTCCAAAAGCTGCTCCTGGATCTGTGCAAAAAGATGCACAGA